>PVKY010008281.1:0-14195 GCA_004027775.1 Bradypus variegatus
CAGGAGATGGCAAATCCCTGCTAAGGTGCCAATACCTGACACTAAGGGATTAATGGATAAGACCCTCAAAATATTAATAATATTAATAATGGGAACACATTCAAAATCAAAATTCTAAATCCTTTGCCCTCAAAACCTGCTTCCTGTCATCTCAGTCAATGGCTACTCTACTCTCAGCTTAAAACCTTGGAGGTGTCCTTGTGTCTTCTCTTTCCCTCACATCCTATGTCCCATCCATCAGAAACCCCATCAGTTGCACCTTTGAAATATGCCCAGAATCCAACCACTTCTCTCTGCCTTCACTGCTGCCTTCCCTGTTTCTTGCAATTTCTTCCAGAACATAGAAAAATCAAATATGTGGGTGGGTATATGTCCCTCCCAGCTTCTGGTATACAAGTGACAGCATATCACATAGAAGAGCCAGCACCTTGCTTTGCTCACTTAATACATCAATAAATTATCCTGGCAAATTTGCACAGTGGTGCCTCATTCATTTTTGATAGTGTAATGCATCTTAAATGTTTTTATTGAAGTGAAATTCTCATAAGATAAAATTAACCTTTTTAAAGTGTACAATTCAGTGGCATTTAGTACATTCACAACACTGCAGCCATCACCTCTATCAAGTTCCAAAATGTTTTTATCACCCTAAGAGAAAATCCCATACCTGGGCCTCATTCTTTTTAATAGCTGCTTACCAGTCCATACAGAGATACTGCACAATTCATTTAGGTGCTATTACTATAATATTCATTTCAGAGAGGAGGCAACTGAGGTTCAGGGCAGTGACACTGCTTGGCTGAGGTGAGCTAGCAGGAGGTGGAGTGCATATTCAAACCCAGGCAGTGTGACCCCAGAACCCGATGCTTCACCCCAAGACCACGGCACTTGCCCTGCACGCTTCCTTCATCCTTCCCACGTGGGAGTGCAGGCGCCAGAATAACAGGCCCCCTGGCTCTGGCCCTGCTGAATTCCCAGTGTTGTGCCAGGGCCACCCCTGCCCCCTGCTCCATGCACCGTGTCTCTGAATTCTCCTAATGAGAGGCCCATTTTACAGGTGGAGACGCTGGGTCCCAAAGCAGTAAAGATGCTTGCTCTGGTCACAAAGCTAGTGTGGTAGTCAAGTTTGGGTTCAAACTCATGTCCATTGATCTCCTGACCAGTGGGGACCCTCAGACTTAATCCACATCAGAATCACCAGTCTGCTTATTAAAAATAGAGGCACTTATCTGGAGGTCAGTGTGGTGGTTCCACATGACGCTAAGTATGTGGGGGCCATATGGTCCTGCAACCGCATTATGGGGTATATACTTGGAAGATATGAGAGCAGGGACATGAATGGACATTTGTACACGGTGTTTATGGTGGCAGTATTCATGATTTGCAACATATGGAGGTGGGCTAAGGGTACATCAACTGATAAACACAATGGTGAACTGTGGTATATGCATACAATAGAATACTGAGCAGGTACAAGAAGGAATGATGCTGTGACATGCGACTAGGTGAATGGATCTTGATGACAGCATTTTGAATGAAGTATGCCAGAAATGAAGACACAAACATTATAACGCCTCACTAACATGGACTAACTATAATGTGCAAACACTGAGAATTGAATCTTAGAGCACAGCTTATCAGGGCAACACTTATTGTAATGGTCCCTAGATTGTGAGGTCTTACAGCAGTCACATCTATTCCAGAGTTGTAACAGTTATCTCCAAATTCTGAGATGCTGAGCTCTTTGTGTATAACCCAGTTGGCCTCTGGAACTTTGGGTATCTGTTTGACACCTGAAACTCAGAGTAGAGCTTGGCAGATATGAATGTCAATATTAGTGCATACAGCAACTGTTAAAAAAGCTGAAAAAGAGTTCAGACTTCAATTAGAGATATGAATGAAGTGGATCTGGTCAGGACTAAGGCAAATCAGGCCTAAGGGTAAAGGAAGATATTGACTGTGTTTTAAAAACTTCAACCTCTGTGTGAGAACAAGGAAAGAGATGTTTATTTGGTGCAGGATCTATATTTTCTATAGCACACTAAATAATTTAACTTGTACAGTCAGTTTATTCAAACACCATAATTACATGGAACTTTGACTAGGAAGTGAGATCTGGTAGGTTTGTACAGGTTAGTGTGAAATCCCAATACATCCCAAAGAAATTTGGGCAGAAAATAAAAACGTATTTGCAGGGCCCACCTGAGGAGCTGGGGGGGAATGTAGAAATGTTAGACTTCCCCACCTGGGTCATTGCTGATATTCTCACAAACATTGAGGACTGACGGTTTGGTATGCCGAGCCCTCGATCTTGGGGCTTGCCCTTATAAAGCTTGTTACTGCAAAGGAGAGGCTAAACATGCTCATAATTGTGCCTAAGAGTCTCCCCCAGAGAACCTCTTTGTTGTTCAGATGTGGCCCCCCTCTCTCTCTCTCTCTAAGCCCACTTGGCAGGTGAATTCACTGCCCTCCCCGCTACATGAGATCTGACTCCCAGGGGTGTAAATCTCCTTTGCAATGCGGGACCTGACTCCCAAGGATGAGCCTGGACCCGGCATGGTGGGATTGAGAAAATCTTCACCAAAAAGGGGAAGCAAAATGGAACAAAAAGTTTCGGTGGCTGAGAGATTTCAAATGGAGTCGAGAGATCACTCTGGAAGGCATACTTATGCACTACGTAGATATCCCTTTTTAGTTTTTAGTGTATTGGAATAGCTAGAAGGAAATATCTGAAACTGTTGAACTGCAACCCAGTAGCCTTGATTCTTGAAGATGACTGCATAACTATGTAGCTTACATGGTGTGACTGTGTGATTGTGAAAACCTCATGGTTCACACTCCCTTTTTCCAGTGTACGGACAGATGAGTAGAAAAATGGGGACAAAAACTAAATGAAAAATAGGGTGGGATGTGGGAGATGGAATGCTTTGGGTGTTCATTTTTTACTTTTATTTTTATTCTTATTTTTATTTTTTTGGAGTAAGGAAAATGTTCAAAAATTGATTGTGGTGATCAATGCACAGCTATATGATGGTACTGTGAACAGCTGATTGTACACTGTGGATGATTGTATGGTATGTGACTATATCTCAATAAAACTGAATTAAAAAAAAATAGAGGTGCTGCCACCTACCAGTACAGGCTGTTATAACACTTACGGTGGGCTGGGTGTGTATCAACTTATGTGATCTTCAGAAACCACTCTACGAGGTCAGCCAGAGTTTCACAAACTGTCCTGGACATACAAAGCACCCAGGGGGCTTGCTAAAATGTAGAATCTGATGCAGAAGGTCTGGCGCAAAGCCTGAGATTCTGCCTTTCTAGCAAGTTCTGCCGGGATGCTGGTCCCCAGATCACACTTTAAGAAGCAAGGAAGTCACAGCAGTTATTAATCTTCATTTTACAGTTGAGACAACTAAGCCTCAAAGACCAATAATGTTAAGTGATGGGGCTAGACTTAAACCCATGGCTGTCAGAGTCCCCATACTCTCCCTACTGTGCTGGAATACCTTGACCTGGTGGCTTGAGAGGGGGAAAGGGGAGTGATGTTTGGGGTGGGGGCGGCTTGGGCCTCCTCCCCCCCAAACCAAATCTCTGCTTCCCCATCCCTTAGTGACCCACCCTGGACCCCCCAGGACCATTCTGCCCTCCACTAGCCAATCACGAAGAGAAGACACATCTATGTTCCTGGGGGCAGCCTCGGGGGCAACGAGCAGCCCAGAGCAGCCACCAGCAGTCTTCAGAAACCAGATTTTAAAAACAGGATAGTTATCGGGCAGTCCTGGGGTGGGAGCAGCTGGGGTGGCTGGGACTGGACCAGGAGACAACAAGTAGGTGCCCCAGATGGCTTCCCTCAGACCCATCTCCCAGGGCTCACCCCACTGCTATCTGTGAGCACAGCAATACCACAAAGCTCTCCCGAGTGCCAAATGTCATAATGTCATCAGGTGTGTGAACTTGGGTAAGAAACTGTCTTGCACTTGTCCCGTATGTAAAACTGTCACAAAATTGCCAGGTACACGCAGTTGCCATTTAATTTGAAAATATTGAGGAGGAAGTTCCTTTTATTTTTGTGTTATTGGGATAGGTTTCCTGTGTGTTGCTGACCTTCTCTGTGCCTCAGTTTCTTCTGAAATAATGGTACCTACCTCACAGGGCTACTTTGAGGACTGAATGACATTCTGCTCAAAACAGCACTGTCTGGCACAATCACCACCCCATCCCCAGTACACACATGCTCTGCAGCGGGGACTGTTTCTGGCTGGCTCATGGCTGTAGCCCTGTACTTGGCAGAGTAAGTGCCGGGTATACGGTAGGTCCTCTGTGAGTATTTGTTGAATGACTCTTCAGAATGGAAGGGTGGACTCAGGTTCTGGCTTCTTCCTGGGCTGGCTCTGCCCCCACAAGCTGTGTGACCTGGGGCAGGTCTCTTGCTTCTCAGAGCCCACCTTGGTTGCTGTGACACTGTTATTACTAGCGCTAGTTCCCTTTCCCTCCCCAGCAAAGTTTATGCTTCCTCAGGGCTCTTTATGGCTGTGGATGCCTCTTGCAGCTCTTTGCAGCAGTCAGGTCCCCAGCAGGACACTCTCCAGGTATCTGGTCTACACCCAGGACACTCGCACGAGCCTTGGGGAGGATGTGAGCCCCAGGATTCCAGGGAAGGTGGGGAGAAGCTTCCGAGTGCCAACCCGACTGAGAAAGGCACTGGGTTTTGAAGCTTGCCCTGTGAAGGACCCCCTTTCCTTTCTCCTCATTAAGTTTTGGAGTCACAGAGCTGAGGGCTGGGAATCAGGACCTTTGGCTGAGGCCTGGACAGGGAAGGGAACCCCAAGGCCAGTCCTTTCATGCCCTTTTCTGCTTCCAGAAGCAGCCCCTGAGGACTTGGATAACTTCTAGGGACGCTCCTAGTCCCCAGTCCCACAGACTTGCCAATGGCAGGGCAGCATGTGGAGCAGCTAAGAGCACAGCTCTGGAGGCAGTCTCCATCCAAACCCCAACCCAATGGCTGCGAGCCTCAGTTTCCCCATCTTTAAAGGGAGGATAATTGTCTTCCTACATCACTGTGATGATTCACATTGATGATGATTCAGTAAGTTGGCATGTGTGATCTACTCAGAGCAGCGTTTGGCAAAGAATAGGTGCATGGTAATGGGACAGCTGCAGACACTTGTGGGGCTTTTACCTGTGCCAGACTGTTTCAACAACACTGTAAGGCAGGTACTATTATCCTCATACAGGCAAGGAAGCGAAGGCACAGAGAAGGTAAGTAAGTTGCCCAGATTCACACAGCTGGTGTCAAGCTGGACTTTAAAGCCAGGCAGACTTAGCGACTTGTAATTATTTTTTTATTCACGTTTTGGGGGTAACCTAAGTTCCCAGAATAGGTCCAACATAAACACCGTCTGCATCTCATAAAGTTAAGTCCCCAGGAAGCTGTCTGATCAGCTCCCAGCACTGAAAAGGCTCGGGGCTGTGCTGCAAGCGAGCACCAGAAGGGAGCCAGGTCTAAACCTCAGGGCTGGTTGAGGCCGTCTGAGGCCAGCCCCCCCACACCAGACCGTGTCGGCGTTCCAGGGACCACCCCAGCCCTCTCAGCCAGCCTGGGACCCCAGAGGGCCAACACAGAGTTGGGAATCCTTGGCTCCCACAGGTGGGGCAGCCAGTTTGGGCCTACGGCTACACAGGACAAGGCGATGAGCATCTTCAGGGACCCTCTTCTGGGTCCTTCCCCTACCTACGGCTGCCCTCTGCCCTTCAGGACCTGGTACAAAGGAGAAAAAAAAGAGAGAGCCCTGGATGCAGACTCTTGTCCCAGCTCTGTGGGTCCTAAGGCCGCATCTCCGAGCCCAGCTATCAAATGGAAGGTTAGACACAGTGTTTCTAAGGACCCAATATTCATCCACCCATCCATCCATCCATCCATCCATCCATCCATCCATCCATCCATCCATCTGTTTGGCAAATATTTCTTGAATACCTATTATGTGCCAGGTGCTTTTCTAGATCCTGGAAGCATAAAGGTGAGAGAAAAGCAGACTCAAACCTCTCATTTGCTTTTATTTAAATTTTTTAAGCAAAGTTAAAAAACAAAGGACCTGCAGAAAACATTTTTGAAAGATACAAAAAATAATACTAGATTGGAAATGTAAATGCCCCAGGGATGTGTCTTGTCTCCCCAGTGTCTCCCCACCACATACACAGCCCCTTCTTGTACACTCCGTGCTCTGTCAGTGTTTGTTGGGGCTCTTTCGGCTGTACCAGAATTTGTGAGTTGGGTGGAAACAAAGTCCCCTGATCTGTCCCACCTGCCTGAACCCTGCCATGTGCTAAAGAGAGCTGCTGCATGAGTCTGACAATTGGGGCCTGACATCCCCTCTGGGACTCATTCACAGGGGCTGCCTGTGCCACCCTCCAGCTCCACCACCAATTGCCAACCCATGAAAGTCAATGTCCAAAGGGCACTCAGTGGACCATCCAGCAGCAGCTAGGGCAGGGCGAGGCATGTCCCCATCTCCCCAAGCCACAGAGTTTGGAGGGATCTAAAGTTCAGGGAGATGGGCCCTTCATCCCCTGGTTGGACACATGCTGGCTGATCTGCCCGGTGCCTCCTGGGGTGGGGGAGAATTGGTGAGAGAGGAAGATAGGGCAGGGCCAAAGGTGAGCAGCCTGCACTGACACCATTTGGCCAACTGCCTGAGGTGAAGCGGACGTTGAAGGAAGCAGTTGAGCCTGAGCCAAACTGTGGATTCCCCCCCAGAAGGGGCTGACCAGTGAAGAGGCCATGGGGGGGGGCACCTTGGTAGAGGCAGAGCAAGAAGCTGTCAGAAGAGGTGAAGCCCATGACCCTCCCCCAATAAACCACAGCTGAGCCACAATTAGGGCACCTGCCACACACGGAGAGGATGGATGGAGGCAGGGGACATGGGCAGGGAGGGCCACAGCAGCACCAGGGAAGCAAGGCAGCCTTCCCTCTCTCCTCCTCCTCCCTGGAATACTGGGGGAGAAGTGAGCCCACAAGGAGGAGGAGAGGGAAGATCAAGGGAGCCAAGTCAGCAATGCACAAGGAAGGAGCTTTGACTTAGACATGCTTTTAAAAGTCAAAACTGGACTGTACTTTGTAAAATCTGAGAGTTACCAGAAAGCTCTGAAACCTGCCCAAAGTTATTAAAAATTAGGTTTTGGGGATATATCAGATAATTAGGGAGAGGGGAAAAGGGGAATATATTCTGATTGTGACTCTCTGTGTTCATTCTACTCATTAAGCCAGTTCCCCATAAAGCAGGCCAAGCATTACCACCCTTACTATACAAAGAGCGCCTACAAATCAATAAAAACAGCCCAGAATGGGGGGGGATGGGCAAAATCTAACAAGCAATTCAAAAAAGAAAGACAAATGGGCCAATAACCACATGTAAAGCAGCTCTGCCTCCCTAATAGTTTTCAAAAATAAGATTAAAACAAGAATGAAGTATCACTTGTGACCTACCAGGTAGGCAAACTGTAAAATGCTGTCAACACCCAGCATTTCCTTTTGTGAAGGCAATCTGAGTAGCATCTATTAAAGTTTAAAATCTGTAGCATGGGAGAAGTAATTTCACTTTACTTAATGGTGGCCCCAAGGCTAAGCGAGGGCAGGCACTCATTCTGAGGCTCACAGGGAGGCGCTGAGGAGGGCAGGAGCTGGGATCCAGACTCCGGAGGGTGCCTGTGGCTCTTTATGCCCAGCCAGCAGGTCCAGGCCTGCTGTTCCTGCTGTACCCTGCTCTGAGGCTGGGGGCTCTACTGTCTCAAATGTCACATGTCCCAGTGTCACTCTGTCCCCCTGGCACAGACAAAGCTCCCAGTCTGTCCTGCTCAGCAGCAAGGTGTAGAGGGGAGAGATGGGAACCCAAGGTTTGGGATCAGACCAGCCTGCTCTCAAATCCCAGCTCCACACTTCGCTCCCTGGGATTGTATTTCAGCCTCAGTTTGTTCCTATGTAAAATGGAGATAATCAGCCTTCCACTGGAAAGCTCGTTCCTTCCCCAAATATTGACCGAGGGTCCACTGGGGCCAGGCACTGCTCAAGGCACCGGGGGCCCATCAGTGAACAAGACAGTCCTGCCCCTCACCAAGTCTGCACCCTAAAGGCAAGTGAGAGAGCATTTCACATAGTGTTAAGGAAGGGAAGGGAAGTAAACGGGGTGATGGGTGGGGGGCACGAAAGGCTTCTCTGAGATACACGAGAAATACATTCTTGGCACAGGACCAGCAAGCACCAAGGTCCAGAGGCTGGGACGAGCTTGGGGTGAAGGGGGCAGTGTGACCGGAAAGCAGTGAAAGAGGGGCAGTGGACGGGGCCAGACCATCATGGCAGGTGGGCTCGGAAGGGGGTTGGATGGGCTTGGGTTTTTCTGCAGGCAAGGTAAGGTGCAGAAGAGTGTCTGTCTGCCCTCTTGAAAGCTCCTGAAAGCATGGACTGGAGGGGCAGATGGAATGACGATGGCCTGGAAGAGGCTGGTGGCCGCGGCGGCAGAGAGAAGCAGGTGGATGCAAGGAGGGAGGGCGGACAAGCGTTGCTTGTGAGGATTAAAAGGTATTATTACCTAGCCCAGGGTGTAGCACACAGCAGCTTAGCCAATGTCAGTGACCTGTCCTCATCTTTAAAGGACCAAATCCTAGGATTCCACAACTACATCTACCCCCTCCTCCATAAATGCCCTTCATTGCTTCCACGTTCCCTGTCATTGGCTTGAGTCATAACTCCTTGACCCATTGTGTCCTTAGGTGGGCAGAGGGATCTGGGCTTGCATGGGTCTGGAAATTCTACACCCACTGTTAGTGGGTCTCAGTTTCCCTAGCTGTAAAATGGGAACCATAATCCTTCTTGGCCAGTTGTAAACCGGTTTGGGGGCTGGAACAGAGATGAGCAGCCACAGTCCAATCCCCAGCCAGGGGTCTCTGTGAGCTCTTGCAGATCCCTGAAGGGGCCAGACTGCACACGGGCAGAATCTGGCTAGCATCTGCTGAGCATTTACAACATGCCAGGCCCTGCTACCTAGGGCCTTATGTTATATCAAGCAAAACCCATCACACCCCTACACCAGCTACAATTAGAGAATAAGAAAATTGAGGCTCAGAGAGGTGGTGGTTGATCCAAAGACTCACAGCAAGGAGCAACAGGGGGTGCAAACCGGAACCCCATCCCCTAACCCATGCCTGCCCGTTGGCCTCTCTCTGCAAAAGCAGAGAAGCGCCATTTAAAGTCACACTTGTCTCCCGGCTCAGTGCCCAGCAGAGATGGGCTCCCAGCTGTGTGTGGGAACAGCTAGGAGGAGGAGGAATTACTGGGTGACATCAGCAGAGGCATTTAGACGGGCAGTGAAGGGAGAAAGAGAGGTGGTTCTGGAGTCATCTTTACCGTGAAGGTGCTGGCAACACTCCCCAAACTCCATACAGTCTGCTTTGCACACAAAGGTCCCGGCAGATTTTCTTCCTTTCTTTCCCTCCCTCCCTCCTTCCTTCCTTTTGGTAGGGGTATGGTCGCGGGTGCAAGAGAATAAGCTGAAGTGACACACACAAAGCCACGCTCAGCCAGGGCAACCCGGCAAATGCAGGCGGATGGCGGGGCAAAAACCCAGAGCCCCTGGGGGAAAAACCCGGAGCCCCCGCGGGGGTCGCACAAGCCGACTTCACCCGAGGCTGCAGGGCCGGGGAGTCTCCGGGGCGTCTCTTTCAATCGCCGCTCCGAGCCCACTGCTGCTGGGCCTGCCACGCCCGTGGGGCCCGGGGCCCAGCGAGGGCTGGAAGGTGCGCTCAGGACCCAGGGGACGGCGGCGCGCGCCGCGCCCCGGAGAGTTCAGGAGGCAGCGAGCTCAGGAAGGCCCCGGGGCTCCAAGGGCAGTTCCACGGGGATCGGGGGCGGCTGGGAGGAAGGGTCCGAGGCTCACAGCCTGGGGCGGGGAAGGGCTCCTTGTAAGACCCGACAGGACCTTGAGGCTGAACACCAAGAATAAAAACAGCGGACTTCAAGAATAAAGCATCAAAATTAACAATTTCTAGTCTCCAAAGGACACCACAAAGTTTGCAGATGGGAGCCAGACCAGAAAAACACATTTTCAGCGTCAAAAACCAGCAGGGGATTAATATGGAAGTAATACAGGGAAGTCTGCAAATTGACAAGAAAAAGTCAGGAAACCCAATAGAAAAGTGAGAAAAATAAAAATAAATTGTAATAAAAAAACTAAAGAAAGTAAAAATAAAACTTTAAAAATATGATGAATAAGTATTAAATAAAATAACATTAATAGACATTTACAACTAAGGGGACCTTTAAAACAAAATTAAATGAATACTAAAAACTTAAAAGTAAAATACAATGTGAAAATAAATTAAAATTAAAAAATCTAAATATAAATTTAAGTAATTAAATTAAAATTGATTAAAATAACTTAAAATTAAAGTAAATTTCAATTAAATAAAAACTTAAAGACAAGTGAAATAAATGATAAAAATAAAATTAAAAATAAGCAATTTATAACAATTTTAAAGTACATCAATAAAATCAAAATAAAATTATGAATACTGAATACCTACATAATTTTCTTTTTCTCAGTTGCTAGGGTATTAGAATAACTAGAAGGAAAGAATTGAAATGGTAGAACTACAACCCATAGCATCCTTTGAAGCTTGCAACTTGTTAAGCTGTAATTTGAAAGTTGTCACCTTTTTGTATATATGGTATCTTTCACAATAAGGATATAACTGAAACTATGGTACTGTAACCCATAACATTCTTGAAAATTTCCTATATAACTTGTTAAACTGTACTTTGAAAGTTATCACCTTTTTGCATATATGTTGTATTTCACAATAAGGAAACAACTGAGACTGGAACTGTAACCCATAACATTCTGAAATTTGCTATTTGTTACACTGCACTTGGAAAAAAAACAAAGTATAATGAAACAACACAAAACAAGAGCAGAGTCTTGCATGACTGATGCCGATAATGTGCTATGAATTAAGGAGTCTGATTGACTCAACTGCCTGTCAGAATATGGGGAAGAGCAGAGGAGGAAGGAAAAATCGTGTCCGAAAGGCGGCATCCAGCTGAGTTTCTCCAGCCCTGTGTGGGCAAAGGGCAGGATATCAGGTCCCACCACGGCCTCATCCACAAACAGCCATCCCATCCTGTATACATTTATACTGTGCCAGCACCACACACACCCGTTACATCCTTTGATCCTCACCAACATGCTCTGAGATCCACTTCCAAAGAGGGGTAAAGAGAGGCTCAGAGAGGGTAGGTCACTGTGCCACAATCATACAGCACTTAGGACTACCCTTTTCTCTGGATCTGGGCTCCTCCGGGTGACCTTATGATATATTAGGCCTGCAGAAGACTCTCAGACAGGGGCAGGGGCATCTCTGACATCAGGATTTTGTGTTCTGGGTGCTGGAAAGAGCCAAGCCTTCATCATCCACAACAGCTATCACCATTAACTGAGCACCTACTGTCTGCTGGGTAGGTTGCATGCATATTCTTTTTGATCTTCAGAAGAAGTATAATATTTGATATATGGTCATAAGATCGTTTATGATGTTATTATTTCTCCCATTTTACAGATAGACCATGATATATTTTGGCCCAATGATGTAAGCAGCAGAGTTAGGAGCTGAGCCCACGCCTGTCACAGCCCAAATCCCACACTCCCTGCCTGGCACCAAACACACCTGAGGGTCACTGACTGAGCACGTCCTATGTGCCAGGAAGTTGCTGCTATATGCTTTGTGCCCCATTTCGCAGTAAACCGAGGCACAGAAGGGAGAGATGACTTGCCCACAGTCACTCAGCCAGTGAGTGGCAGAACAGGATTTGACCCACCAGCCGGGCAGCTGACCAGCCAAGCCTTCATGACAGCTGCCGGCCTCCCACCACTCTCTGGGACGCGCTAGAAACAGCTGTGCCCACTTGCCAACACAAGCGCGGGCTCCTGAAGGGCTGTCACGACATTCCTTCTCTGCGTGCTTCTGCCCTGGCGGATGTGGGCAACACAGCCAGGCTCCAGGGAAAGTGGAGGCTTCTGGCAAAAGGGAGTGGTTTCCCCGTGTGGTCTGGGCCCCCCAGGCTAGGGGATGCCTTTCTTTTGAGCTGGTGAAACAGAACCTCTCCACCCTCAACAGTGCATCAGAGCCTCCAGCATGGCCACAGAGCAGGGGCTCTGTCAATTACGTGGCATCACTGCAAGAAATCACCCTGGGGCAGGCGGTGGGGGCCCAGCGAGGGGCAGCAGGACTGGGGAGACGGGAAACAGGCCATTCCCCACGGGACCTGGAGGAGCCAATCCCAACGGTGTGCCCCAGATGGAGCTGGCTGTTTTCAGGGCTAAGAAAGGAGGCTCTCCCTGTCCTGGACGTGTGTGCCCTCAGCAAGCTGAGCCTGGAGGCCTCATCTGTAGAATAATGGGGAGAAGTCTACAGTCAAACCACCTCTTGTGGATGAGTTGGGAGAAGACCTGGAGCGGTGATTATGGAGCCAAGCTTTGGAATCAATGTCCTGGGTTTAAATCCTGGCTTTGACAAATGGACTTTGCTAAACTATTGGATTGAAACATATGAAATTGCTCATATCAGACAGGTTTGACCTACAAAAATGGCTGTTTCATATGCTTCAATTAATGCTTCAATTAATGCTTCTCTCTCTTAATTCAGTTTCCACCTCAGTAAAATGTGCATAATAAAAGCCCCCTCTCAGGGTTGCTGTGAAGATTAAATAAGGCTGAGCAGCAACTGAGCTCAGTGTTTAGAATTTGGGCTTTGGGGCCAGCCAGGATTTTAGACATGGCTGTGTGGCTTTGGGCAGATTACTTAACCTCTCTTTGCCACAGTTTTCTCTTCTGTAAAGTGGGGATAACAATCAGAGAACTTAATCAGTTAATATGTACGAAGTACTCATAACAGTGCCTAACAGTGTTATTTTAATAAACTAACTGTTATTTTAATTAAAATAACAATGCAGGTGACACGTGGTGTAAATGTTCAACTGTAAAATCAACTAAAGAGATTTTCTTAAACCTTTGATGCCAGTGACAGTTAAGTACGTTTAAAGAAAAATGCATATGGTTTTAGGACCATATATATATACATAGATATACAAAAACAAGTATAAGTACATACATCGTATATTAACAGGTGGGATTAGACATCAAATATGTCCCTAAAAATGATGACAGGTTAGGAAGGACCACGCACATCCACCCTGCAATTAGAATAGCCTGATGCAGTGTGGGGCCAACTTTGCTTCCCTCGCCACAAAAATTTTTTAAAACACAAATAAAAGTGTTACGAAGGCACCAAACAAGCAAACCCTAAGCAAACAGGATCCTGGGCTCATTCTGCAGAGAGAGCCAAGGGCTGGATCTGCCATGGGGCATATGCTCCTGCGGGTTCATCATGCCCAGGGATGTTCTGTGGTTCCAAGGGTATCCACGGCCTGAGGCTTTGCAGGCAGGACACCGCCCAGGTCTCAGCCAGGTCCCTCTCATGGAACAACGAGGCTGAGCCACAGGGCTTGGGTGACCAGCTCGGCATCATCCGATAACTCTAGAGTGTCAGGAGGCCCCTGACCCTCAGCCGGCTTCTGATTATTAGCTGACGTCTGCGGACAGCCTTCTGTCCGTGAAAGCCCTTTTGATTCCATCATCTCATTTGACCTCTATCGAATCCTGGGAGAAAGACGAGGCAGATCTGAACACTCTCAAATTACACAGGGGAAACCGAGGCTCTGAGAGGCTCTGAACCAGGACTGCCAGGCTCTGAGCAGTCTGTTTTCCTCTCGCCCCTGGTCTTTCCTGCACCCTTACCCCCACCCCCAGCTGGGTGTCTTTGGGCAAGGTGCTTCCCCACCCCGAGCCTCCATTTTTTTTTTATTTTCCTATAGTTTTACACAGTTATATTCACATACCATACATTTATCCACAGTGCACAATCAGTTGTTCATAGTATCATCATAAACCTGTACATTTATCACCACAATCAGCACCTGAACATATTGGTTACTACAAGAAAAATTGCATTCTGTGCTCCTATCACACAGTATTATGCTATTTATTTCTGGATCTATACAATCAATCCTAAACATTCTGTAGTCCTTCAGCATCAAATGGCTGGTCCCAACCCTCTTTCTATCTCCTGGTCACCTGTGTTGTCAGCTT
>PVKY010008282.1:0-14189 GCA_004027775.1 Bradypus variegatus
CACTCATCTGGAAGGTGGCCTAGCTGGTGTGTGAACTCCAAGCAGAAGGGCTCAGAGCCAGGCGGAGGGTGGGAGAGGTGACTCGGGTCCCCGCCAGGTGGTCAGTTCCGCGGCGTTGGCGCAGCGCAGCGCAGACGCCCGATTACCAACCACCCCGAGACCTAGTGGATGAAGGACTCAGAGCTTCGGGTAGTGTCAGGAGGCGACGCAGGGTGGGGGCTGTCCGCAGGCAGGCAGGGACCAGCTGGGCCGTCCCGGGGGGGGGGTGGCAGCCACCTTCCCGCTCTCTCCCGGCCCCGTCTGGGTTCCTGGCGACCCGCCGAGGCACCCGTGCCCGCGAGGGACGGGCGGGGGACGGGGGCCAGGGATCGGGGAGGAGGTGGGGCGAGGGGCGAGGCGGCCCAGAGCCGAAATAGGAGAAGGGAGAGGGGGAGGGGCGGCGCGGGAAGGGGGCGGGGGTCCTTCCTGGGGCAGGAACCCGGGTCCACCTTGGCGCAGCCCACGCGCAAAGCGATTCTGCAGCTGGAAGGAATTAAGGGGGAAGGGGAGGGTCCTACGGTGATAGCGAGAGGGAGGGAGGTGTGTGCGCGGTGCATGCGCGCGTGTGAGCATGTGTGTCTGCGAGTGCTGGGGAAAGCCAAACACATCGGGCGACACGAAAAAAGAGAAAGATGAAGGGGAGAGAGGCAGAGCCACAGAGGAAGACGAGGAGGCGAGGAGCACAGGGATATCTTAATCCAGGAGAGAGGACAGGTCGTTAGGGAAAGGAAAGAAATAGGAAAGGAAGAATGAGAGAGTGAGACATTAAATACTTAGAGAGGACCTGGAAAGAAAAGCAAGTAGAAGGGAGCCGACCACAAAGTGAGACGAGATTGCTCAGCCGGAGTGCTTCGGAGCTCGCTGCAGGCTGCGGAAGCCGGGTCTGCCGCCGGGACACGGGGCGGGGCCCAGGAGGGCTGGGCGGTCCGCGGGCCTTCCCGCCCGGGGCTGCATATGTAAATAAACCTTTATTTCCGCCCCCACCTCGCCCCCCCACTCTATTCGATAAGGCGGCCAATGGAGAGCGAGGACAGCGTTAAGCGCCGAGGGTGGGTCAGGGCCGAGGCAGCCGGCGCTCGCCAGGGCTGCAGTCGGAGGGAGGCGGTGGCAGCGGCTGCGGGCAGCGCGTGGGGCGCAGGGTGCAGGGCGGTCGCCGTCGGGGCTCGGGTGTCGGGCAGCGGGCGCAGGCTCCCCGGTGTCCCCCCCCCCTCCGCTGGAGGGGGTGGGGGGAGGGCGCGAGCGGGCAGCCGGGGAGAGGCCAGCGCTGCCGCCGCCGCTGCAGCAAAATGAGCCTGCTGTCGGCCATCCACACGAGCGCCGCCTCGGAATACCAGCCGGCCCAGCCCCTCAACTGAGTCTACCTATCAGGGCAGGACACTCACCAGGCGAGCGCCTTCGATGCCTTTCGGCCCGAGCTGCTCGCCGGCGCATCGCCCCCGGAGCTGGCCCTCGGCCACAGGGCTGCCCGGAGCAGCTGGGCTCACCTCTGCACTCCAGCTATCTCAACAGCTTCTTCCAGCTGCAGCGCGGAGAGGTGGGTGTCTCGCGCGCCCCCGCCCCACCGCACCAGGCCCCTTCCTATCTGCCCCGCTCCTCCTGGC
This sequence comes from Bradypus variegatus, assembly GCA_004027775.1. NCBI lineage: Eukaryota > Metazoa > Chordata > Mammalia > Pilosa > Bradypodidae > Bradypus > Bradypus variegatus. The sequence goes on from PVKY010008282.1 coordinate 1,641, forward strand.
CCGGCCCGGCCGGGCCTTGGCTTGACTTCTCTCAGCTCTGCCAAACTCGGCGCCCGAAGTCCCCAGGGCGCCGGGAGCGCGTCAGCTCCCAGCTGAGCCCGGCCCGGCGCAGCTCAGGCCCGGGCGGGGTTCTCTCGTCCCCTCTCCCGAGGCACCCTGCTCGATGGAGGCGGGGGGGGGCCGCGGCGGGGCGGGGGCTCCGGCTTCTTTCCAGGCAGCCAGGACGCTGCCGGATCGGGGGGCCCCTTCCAAGTGTCTTCCCCGCGCCCAAACCCATTCCCCCTCCCGGCCGCCGCTGGCTGGAACCGAGAGTGCGGATTGTGCCGCGAGCTTTTCGGAGGGCCCTCAGATCTCTTCTTCTCTGACCTCGGCGAACGGCACCCTGGAGAATAGCGACTTGCACAGCTGCAGGCCCTCCCCCAGCCACGTAGAAAGTGTTTTTTGAGGGCTTGACCCCGCAGACTGCGCTGTCCCCCGCCCTCCCAGCCTGGAAGGAAATGAAAGGGAAATCCTCTTGAGCTCTTGGAAGGGGGGCTAGATAGGGGGAGAGGTTCCAGCTGCCCAGCGCCTTCTCCAGAAACCCGGGCTGGCTGCGTGGCGAAGTCCACCTGTTCAGTGGATTTGGTTACAAAGTGGACGGGACCTTGCCTCCTCGACTACATAAATACACAGATGGCTGTGACCTCCCAGCCCCTTCAGAGGGGTTTCTTCTACAGCCTCGCTCCCTTCTCTCCCTTCAGCTGGGCTCCTACTTCTCCCCCACCCCCAGTTATGCCTGCCTCATCTGGGAATTGCAGACTGCCTTCTGTGCCCTTCGCTCCCCTGCTGGCAGCTTTCTCTGCAAAGGTGCACGGTGGGGAGAGGAGGACACCCATGGGGTTCACTTTCCTTCCAGACCCGGGCACATGGATCTGTTTTAGAATGAATTGGTTGTGTGACAAGGGAGGGACAAGGAGGGGGAGGCCTTGGCCATTATTTGCCAAGCTCCTAAATGTGCGCTGGAGCTGGGATTAGTGTTCTCCAGATGTTCTCTGGGGGGACATGGGCATACACTCTACCGGCCTGGGGCCCAGATGTGAGCCAGCTCCAGCCAAGCCCAGGGAAGGGCTGGTTGGTAGTGAGGATAGAGCTGGGGTGGGGTGAGGTGGGGCACAGGATCATGGGATATAGTTGAGGGGGATGAGACTGGAAAAGGGACCCTTTGGGGCCCAGCACCAGCATTTGTATGCCCAAGCTCTTTGAAAACTGTAAAGTGTCCACTCCAGGTGAGGAATTGTTCTTGGCTGGGAATCTTTCTTTCTTGTAAGAGACTTTGCTGCCTCTTCAGGGAACTGGCTTCAGGAGATGAGTGACTTTGGAGGATGGCTTGTTGGGTGTTTCTTTAGGGCCTGGGTCTTTTTGGTGTTTTTTTTCTCCCATGGAATGTTGTGGGCTCCCAGGCTTTCAGGGTCATGAATGGTGGGAGCCACAGACAGACAGGCTGGTACAGGGTGAAGGGTGAGTGATTTGATGGGGGTCCCTCAGCCAAGGAGGAAGGTAACCATGACCCACAGGTCAAGTAGGGGCCCTAATCAGCTTCTCCTGATCTCCTCTGCCTGTGCCCTCTAGTGGCCTTGTTCCTGGCAGGACAGGGGGTGGTGCTCCCCAGAGAGGCCTGCCTTGTCCCCTCATTGCTGTTCACATCCATTTCCTCATGAAAGGGCACATTCCTTTGCTTGAAGCCAGGGTAGAAGGAGCTGGTGAAGGTTACCCAGAGCAGTGGTGGAAAAAGCCTCTCACCCCTTGACTTTGGAGAAACCCCTGTCTCTCCCTGACCCTTAGTTTACCTGTCTGGTAAATTTACTGTCTGCTTGCCTCCAAGATGATGCCTATGAGAATTTAGAGCTGTACAAAAGTGAGAAGATCTGCCTGCAGGCAGACTGGGCGAGAGGAGGCAGGAGGGGCTCCTCCTATATGCTCACTGCAGCCAGTGGCTTCCTTGGCAGCCCAGAGGGTGGTGCCTGCTGACTTCCGGAAGGCTCTCTTGGCTTCAGGCTCACTTGCTGTCACCCCCACCTGCCTCGTCTCCTAAACCCTCTCAGAGCCCCAGTTGTGCTCCTGGGGGCAGGCGTTCCCTATGCCCAGGGCTTAGCTAGTGACCTAATATGGCCCCAAAATAGCAACAGGCTGAGAAGGCAAGAAAAAGATACCCCCCACCTTAAGGCTGCTGAGTAGCTGGTTGCAGAGGAAGCCAGTTGTGTGTGGGCCAGAGGATTCTACGAGGGGACCCAGAGGACCCAGGAGTGTTGCCATTCTGTGTGAGGCTGGCAGGCCTGGTGGCAGTGCCTGCGGATGTGACTTGCATGCTGATCACTGACTGCAGTCTGGTTGCACCAGCCCCTGTGCCAAGAGCCCACACCCTCCACAACCCCAGGCTGCTCCCACCAGTCAAAAAACACCATGAAAGCATCTGGGTTTTGGGGGTGGGGTGTGAGGACATGGGGGCACAGAAGCCCATTGTGTCCCTGGAACCTCAGCTCTGGAGGCGGAAGATAATCCAAGGGTTCTAAGTGGAACACTGGCTGGGGAGCGGAAAGTGGGGAGATGGCAGGGTTCACAAGTGTGTGCAGTAGCAAGCACCAGGAGGTGACTTGGATGCTTGTTGGAGGTCCTGGGGCAGTGAGGGTACCAGGCCAAAGCAGGCACCTTGTGCAGTCTTAAAAGGCCACTGGGTCTAGAAACTGGGCGCAAGCCCCATGGGTCCCCCAGATATCCTGCCATCTTTGGCACTGGTCTCAACACTTGGGGTCCTGGATCCTCTGAGAAGCTGTTGAAAGTTGTAGCCTTCCCTTCAAAACATGCCTGTATGTACACGACCTTGCACATTATTTCAGGGTGGTCATGACCCCCAGATTCAAAGCCTGGACTGTGGTAACAGCTATATGTCTTTGGAGAGAGACTCCTAAGACCCTTGGGTGAGCCCACCTCCCACTCCAGGTACCCAAGGAAGGTGGTTCCTAGAAGGAGAGGAGGTTGGGCTGGATGGGGGTCTCCTGTCACATTTTATTTGGGCTTTTAGTGCCCTGCAGTGTGGGGCTGTGGGATTCTGCTTTGGGAAAAGTGACACTCCCTCCCTCTTTAGTATTAGCCCTAGGGCCCTGTGGAGGGATGCCCAGAGCCCCTCCTGGGCAGTGTCTGAAGCCCCTCAATGAGGGCCATGGCTGACCCACTCCACTCAGGCTGGATTCCTAGGGCAGTCATTTTCTTTCTCTCTTCCTCCAGGGGCAGGTGTGGCCTAAAGATGTGGCCCTACTGTCAAGGATTGCTTTCTGGAGGGTAGGAGTAGGTGGTTGGAGTGAGATTAGTGTGGAAGCACAGAACACCATCCTTTCTTTGGACATACATGATGCTCATTATCACATCGAAGGCCCTGAGAAGTCCTGCAGTACACAATTTGGTAACTTTTTTAGCCCAACATTTCCCACACCTATTTGACCAGAGAAAGAAGCCTGCCAGTGTGCTTCAGAACATCTCCAGGCCCTGGGAATGCCCCCTTCCCTTAGTGGCTGGGGTAGTTCCAACCCTTAGGAAGCTCTTCCTGAACTAATTCAGGTGGTCTCCCTGGGTCCTAGTGCTATCTTCTGCAGCACCAAAGACATCGTCCTCTTTATTGCTCTGGTCTGCCCTTTGGAGATTTGAAACCAACAGCAAGGGGGTCACAGGGCTTAACAGACAGCCTCTCTCCAGGCCTCCAGCCCTTTGTCACAGACATGGCTATTCGGGCCCACAGAAGAGCGACTGGAATGTCTTCCCCTAAGTGGTCCCCAGGTCCAGACAGTTTCCTGAGGTTTGAATGTGTTCCCCATGCCCTCAATGGGTGTAGATGAGCCTGACCCATGAGGATGGGTAGAAAAAAGGCCCGTTCCTGCTTGTGGATGGGGGTTTGCTCCACTGAGGGTGATGCTGGTTCCCACTGGTGTTTGCACAGCCCAGGTGGGAGGGGAGGGCAGCCCCAGGTCCTGGGAGGAATGGCCATTCTAGCTTAGCCAGGAGCTTGGGAGGGTGCCCCCAGCCCCACTGGCCACCCAAGGGTGGCTGAGCTGTGACTCAGGACAGGAGGATCTCTGTGTGCCTGTCGGCCCCGTGGGCCTGGCTCTCCCTCCATCAGATGAAGTTGGCTGGGTGGGCCTTGGGCTCAGGGTCCTTCTGAGTCAGGTGGGAGAGAGGAAAGCAGGCTGCATCAGGAATCGGTAATCAGCAGCAGGAGAGAGCAGGAGGGTCAGCACCAAGAGGAGGGGCCTCAGGGAGGAGGTGCTGCATTGCTCTTGGCATTGCTTCCTCATGGCTCCCAGTTTAGAGGAGAAAGCAGACGCCTGATGAGTCACCCAGCAAGCCAGTGGCAGAGCTAGATCAATGGCCTTCTGGGTTCAAGCTATGAATTGTCACTGTGGCCCATTCTGCAGTAGGTCCCCAGCTTGGAGCTCACCTGGATCATTCCCTGGTGGTAACCTTGGCCATTCTGTTGAGCCTCTGGGCCCCCTGGAGTTTGGACCCTGATCCCAAACCCTTCGAGGACTGGTGGGCATTGTGGTTACTGGGTTTCCTGCCACCAAGCAGCCTGGCCCGGGGCTCTATGGGATGTGAGTCCAGGGCTGGTCTGGCCTGGCCTGGGAGAGGCAGAAGTGGAGGGACATGGAGTGCTTCCTGGAGACTCTGTCCCCTGTAAGTACCTGCTCCCTTTACCAGATGGGAAAACTGAGGCCTTTCAAGAGGACGACAATGAGTTCAGGGAATTGGTGGCAGAACTAGGGCTCTCATCTAGAGTGCAGGATGCTTGAAGTCCTCTGTGTGTGGGTGCAGCCGTGCTTGGGTGTGTGAGTGAGTGCGTGTGTGTGTGTGGCTTACTCGCCATACTGGTCTACTTGAGGTTTCTGAACACCAGACAGTCCCATTCTGAGCTTTTACATTTGCTACTGCTTCTACCTCAAGTGCCATTCGCTTCCTTGCACAACTGACAGGTTCCAGCTCCTTTCTGACCCAGATAGATGTCCCTTCTCTGAGAAGCTTTACCTGGCTGCCTTGGGGAGCAGACCTCCCTCCAGCTTCTGTGTCCCCATGACAGACAAGTTGTATGTGCTTCTGGTAAGCATGGCGTGACAGTTGGTCTTGCTGTGTTATTGGCAATGCGTGTGTCTGTCTCAGTAGCTCAGTTGTCAGCACTCTGAGCTCTCCTCAGTCTTGTAGTCTTTTGTTTTATCTCCCAGTGATAAAAATTCATTGATCTCCTGATTGTTTGGCATGGGGTGACTAGAGAGGTAGTGAGCCCCCTGTCCATAGAGGTGTCCAAGCAGAAGCTTAGAAGAGTCATTGGTTTTTGACCATTTTTGGAAATGACCCCTGAGAATTTGAAGTTGGCTGGAGTTTTCCTCAGCAAAATGCACGGAACACAAGCATAGGTGCACATATGTACACACATTTCCACATGATGTCAGGGAGACCATGGACACCTCCATGTTGCCAACAGACCCCAGATTGAGGTCCCTTGCTGTAGAAGGTGCAAGCCTCAGTGATATCCCAGGTTGGCCAAATATTAGGGCCCCTTCCAGTTCTGGGAGTCTAAGATTCACGCTTCTACTTTCCTTCAACAGACATGTTCAGAGAGCTCAGGGCTCCTGGCACCTGTGCTTCCACTGGGGCTGGGGCTGGTGTCAGGTGAGTGGTGACTGCATGGGAGTTGGAGGAGCCAAGGGGCCAGAGGTCTCCCTGGAGTCTCTTCTGTGTTGTCCTGGTGTCACTGCTCCCCCATCCTCTGGTCCTTTCTCCATTTCTCTCTCCCTACTCCCCTACTAAAAAGAATGTGCAATTTTATTTAAATTTGAGCCTGCCAGCTTTTGTTGAGTGTGGGCTGTGTGCAGGGGCTTGTGTCTGATGTGCCCTGCATGAATGGGCCTCTCAGAGGCCATGGAGCCGCTGGGGGCCCTGGGGTGAAGGGCTGCTGCCTCCGCCTTGGCCAGCCCTGCAGCCTTCCTGACCCGCAGGTTAGCATTGGACCTCAGAAACAGGAGCAGGGCCCCATCTGACTGCACCTGGGGGATCCCTCAGCCAGGTGTGGCTTCACTTTCCCATTGGCCAACTTCTTGCCATGTCCTCTGATTGCCTCCTTCTCTCCCTCCCAGCCCACATGTGTCTCTGTCATTGTGTGGGGGTGTATGTGTTTACTCCAGGGTCTGGAGTCCCAGATTGTCTCTAGAGGGAGAGGAAATGCCAATTCCTATGGGAGAAGCAATGGGGTCAGCTGCCGGATGAATGGTTTCTTGTCCCATACAGAGTGTGGGGGGCTGTGTGTGTGTGTGCATGTGTGTGTGTATATTTGGGGTGGGGGGAGACTGGGGCTAAGAAAGCAGCTGTTCAGCTGGAGAAAAGACTCCCCACAGAGCTGGGGACTAGAATCAGAGAGTTCCTCTCCCAGGGCCAGCTCAAGAACCATTTGCTTTTGTCAGGCCTCCTTGGGGCTGCCCTGTCCAGTGGTACTGCCCATCTCCATGGCCTTGCCCACTGCCATGTCCTCTGCCTGTGAACGCTGCTCCCCAGCTCTGCTGTTGTCCCGGCCTCTCTTCTCTGCATTGCTGTCTTCTCATTCCGGGCTGCCCTTGGAAGCTTCTGCCCGTCTTCTCTAACTCTTACCTGCCCCCCACCTCCTGCACCCCCTCACTGTCCTGGGGGTAAAGAGTAGGGGAGGAAATCTCTGCCTCCCCATGTGAATTTCTTCAGCAAAACCACCAGGCCCAGTGCCTCCCCCCTGCCACACACAGTCTAAAGAAGCCAGCACTGCTTGCCAGGGCTGAGGGGTTTGGCAATATGATGTCAGGATCCTGTGCCAAGGAGAATGGTGTCTGGCCTTTTCCTGTGGCTCCCCTTTCTGTAGGGAGAGCCAGGCCTGGAAGGCTAAGTGGAGGTTGAAATGTGACCGGCCAACAGATCTGGGTGTGAATCTCAGCCCTGTCCTGGCTGTGTTACATGGGGCAAGTTACTCAACCTCTCTGAGCCTTCATTTCCAGCTCTATGAAATGGGGCCAATAATGCCCATCTAAACAATGTTCTTGTCAGGTACAAGGAATCTTAAGTACAAGGCACAAGGGAACTATGAAAGGGAAAAGATCTGGTCAAGCATTTGATACACAGTAGAAGCAGGGTCAACTTTAGTGTCTTCCCACTTAACTTTCTCCTGACAGCCAAGTGAACACCTTAGGGAAGTTCCTGCAATAGGCAGCAGTCTGAGCTCAGTCCCTTGGTGTGGAGTGAGGGTCCCACGCTTCCTGCTAGTGCTGGGGTCACTTTCCCAGGGAAGAAGGAGAGTTGGTCTCTTCCCCAAGGCTGGTGATTTGGACGTTGGTGGCCCAGAGGCTGCCTACTCTTACACAAGCGCGGTCACCCTCCACCAGCGCCCGGAGGAGCTTCATCTGGGGTGGGAGCACCCTCTGCCTCGGTCCTGAGGACCTCTGAGACCCAACCTGAATTCCCTGAGATGTTGGGTGTCCACAATCTCATCTGTCACTGGGCTCCCGGGCCCTTCCTTGCCTTTGATTAGATGTGCCTGGGACAGTAATGGGCTCAGAACCAGCAAGAGAGTCTGGGCTCAGGGGCTGCTGATGGTGACTGCATCTTTGCCTTCGGGGGCAGGCATCAGTCCTGTGGGAGAGATGAGGAAGCAGCACTTATGCCAAGAGATGAACGGGAGACTTCAGTGCCCCTTTAGGCAGCTGCAGGGGGTGTCACACGGTGGTCCCAGCTGCCTGCGGTCGGCCACATTGCAGAGGTCATAGAGGCCTGGAGGACACCAGAGCCCTTGGGCTGCTCCTTGCAGCTGAGGCCATAATTAGGGGAGAGAGTGGGCTCAAGGCCACACAAGTAGAGTCAGACCTGGCCCAGGCCCTGGAGGGGGTGTGGATGGATAGACAGCAAGACCTTCTGCAGTTAGAAAAGCAAGGGCAGAGCTGGAGGGGGAATTGCCCAGGTTTGCACTGTGGATGCCAAGAGGATGCCAGGAGAAGCAGCTGGGCTGCTGCGGAGTCTGGGGTCTGACTGATGGAGGGCTGTTCATCTTGTCTGCCAGACTGAAGGACTTGTAGCAGTTGACACCCACCCTTATTATGTGCCCTGCGCACGACAGGCTCTGGGGGTGTCTTTTCCATTCCTGGTGCCTGGATCCTGAGAAAGCAGAAGTTGAGCCACCATCCCGTTGGCCCTGGCCTGAGAGGATGTGCTCCAGCTCTGCAGCCCAGGGCAGGGAGCCCTGGGTCCTGGCCTCTGCTCTGTTCAGCCCCCACAGGCTGTGGAAGCAGCAGGGGGTGAGGTGAGGGCACAGACTCACCTTTTACCTCCATGGCCTGAGCTCCTCTGGGACTTGGGAGAGGAAACAGCTCACTGCCCCACCCACCCTTTGCTCCAGGCCAGCAGGCAGGACTCCAGCCCTTTGGCCCTGCTGGGTGCCCTGGCTCTGTGTCTAGCACTTCAGTTTTTCCATCTGTAATGTGGGAATGAATTTGGGTCATCTGCTCTCTTCCTTTTAGCTCTAGGGTGGTGGTGTTTGTGTTGACTTGGGGTTGGAGGAGGGGAGCAAGGGAGCACCCATTAGGGACAGACCAGGGGCACTGGAGGTAGGGGACAGTGGGGATGGGAGGGTTCTGGCCTCGCTTCCCTTGGGTTCATGGAGCTGCCTGTGGGACCAGGCAAAGCAGTGGCTCTTATGACACTGTTGTGGAAGTGTTGAGCTTCCAGTGAGAGGGCAGCCTGCACAGATATCTCCAGCTGCCCAGGGATGCCTGTGGGGTCATACGTGGACAGGGGAGCATGGCCACAAGAGGGGAGCGTAGGATCTCAGGGTGTTGTTATTGGTGCACTTTCTGGCACTCACCAAACTTCCCCTTCCTCTTCGCAATTTGCTGCCAAAACAGTCCTGATTCCTTAAATCTTATCCAGAAAGAAAGAAAGAAAAGAAAAAGAGAGAGAGAGGAAAAGAAAAAAAAAAGAGGGTGGTTATTTGTGAAATTGTATTTCCCAGCCATAAGGGTGAGACATGATTTGGAGCTTCAAGTGTCTTGTTTGGATGAACTTTTCTCTGGGGAGGCTGGGGTGGGGCAATGCTGCCTCCCCTCTGGCTAAATTGGGTGGGGAAAGGGGTTTTCTGGTTTTGGGAAAATCCTAGAGTCAGTAGGGGAGCACTTAAGGATTGGAAAAGCCAGGGGTTCTCCAGGCCGGTGGGGCTGGGCTGGCTGTATCTGAACTGCTTGGGAGAGCTTTAGAAATGCAGATTCCAGGCCCTCAACTCCCAAGAGGCTGCTTTGGTAGGTCCGAGGCAGGGCCCAGAGAACTGTATTTGTGAAAAGTTTCCGAGGTCATTCAGTGGAAGTTTGGACACACTCATCTATCTGTAGACTGGGGACCCTGACTCCCAGGGTTGTGGTGAGAACCAACTACCTTGAAATGTGTGAAGTTCCTAGTGGCTGGAATTGAGGAGGTGTGGAGAACATGTCCCTGTCATTACCTAATCCAGTTTGCATCTGAACGCTCCCGAGCCCAGTGAGGTGGTCCAGCAGTGGCTCACACACCCCCCTCCAACAATGGGGACTCTCTGCCACCCAGGATGGGGTCCAGGTTTGTGTGGCATCTTCCACTGTTCCTGTGTTTCACGGATCCCCAAATCCTAGAAAGGGCCATGGCAGAACAGAGGTGGCCATTAGGAACCTTTGGTCTTTGGTCCCACATCACTGTAGGTTGGCTGTGTGGTCAGGCCTGGCCTGGCCCAGATGGGATGTCTGTGTCTTGCCTTCCACATCCGGGGCTCAGGTCCAAGCTGCCCTTGACACAGAGGAAATGGAGGCCCTGAGAAGGAAAGGGCTGATCCAGGATACAAGGAGAGGGTCCTGGGGAGCCAAGAACAGTGGGAGCACCCAACGAGGAGGACTGCGGAGGAAGGCTGGGTGTACAGGTCTGGGGCATGGGTCTGCCCTACAGGGGGGTATGCCTGATGCCCTTCCCTCCCTTCCCACACTGAGGGAGCACAGAATGGACTGTTCCCACCCTGCAAGCAAGATCGTTGGCTCCCCTATTAGACCCAAGGCCCCTCAAGACCCGTAGTTCCCTCCTGGAGCTGGGGTAGGGAATACCCAAGCCCCATGTCCAGGTTTGCCACCAACCTCCTGGGGAAGCCACCCCCTTCCAGCCCTGGCCTTGTCCCCTTCAAAGAGGACCCATGGCCATCCCCTGCCAGGTTCACCATGGTCCCCACCTTTGCTGAATCCTGGTGTGCTGGCCGCAGAGCCTGGTGATTCCTATGAATAGAGGCTGCGTTCACCAGGAGGGGCCTGGGCTGCGTCTGCTCTGAAGCCAGGTGAGATGTCTGGCTCCTGTCTCTGGAGGTGGGAGATGTGGGCCCTTTCCCTCCTCAGGCTCCTTGAGGGGTGGCTGGGGCCGGGCAGAAGGCTCTGGACATGGCTGGCATGAGCCCTGCCCTGCAGGAAAGCCACTGAGGCCTCCCAAGGGCCAGGCAAAGGCCTGGACTTCAGTTCTCTTCTGTAAAAGGGAGACAAGGCTGTGGGTCCATGCTACTCTTCCTTACAAGACAGGGAAACAGTCAGCTCAGAGTAAGGGACTTGTCTAAAGTCCATCACCAGTGAGACGCAGAGCCCTTTGAGCTAACAGGTTGCTTTCCACTGCATCTTCCCAACTCATGGCATTGTGTGAAGAAGAACTGGTGATAATAATAATCATTGCCATCATCTATATTCGAAAGACATACTGGTTTGTCATTTTCTTGTGGTATTTCTTGTGATATGAGGGTGATGGTGGCCTCACAGGATGAGTTAGGGAGGGTTCCCTTCTCTTCAGTTTTTTTGGAAATGTTTCATTGGGATTGATGTTAATTCTTCTTGGAATGTTTGGTAAAATTCACCAGTGAAGCCATCTATTTCCTGGGATTTTCTTTGTTAGGGGAAGTTTGATTACTGATTCAGTCTCTACTAGTTATTGGTTTGTTGCAATCTTCTGTTTTTCTTGAATCAATCTTTTATTTCTTCTTGGTAAGTTGTGTGTTTTAGAAAGTTGTCCATTTCATCTAGGTTATCTAATGGATCAGCATTACAATTGTTCATGGTATTCTCTTCTAACTCTTTGTGTTACTGTGGGATCAATAGTAATGGGTCCCCTTTCATTTCTGGTTTTAGTTATTTCCGTTCTCTCTCTCTCTTTAATTTTTGTTTGTTTAGCTAAATGTTTGTCAATTTTATTGATCTTTTGAAAGAACCAACTTTTGGTTTTGTTGATTGTCTCTACTGTTTTTTAATTCTCTGTTTCATTTATCTCTGTTCTAATCTGTTATTTCCTTCTGCTTGCTTTGGGTTTAGTTTGCTCTTCTTTTACTAGATCTCCACTTGTAAGTTTAGTCTCTATCTGAGATCTTTCTTCTTTTTTAATGTAAGCATTTAGAGCTATAAATTTACCTCTCATCATTGCCTTTGCTGCATCCCATAAGTTTTGGTATGTTGTGTTTTGGTTTTCTTTTGCCTCAAGAGATTTCCTAATTTCCCTTGTGATTTCTTCTTTAACCCATTGGTTAAGAGCGCATTGTTTAATGTCCATACATTTGTGAATTTTCCAACTCTCCCTGTTACTGATTTGTAGCTTCATTCCATTGTGGTCAGAAAATATATATTGTATGATTTCAGTAATTTTGAATTTTTCAAGACTTGTTTTGTGACCCAACATGTGGTCTATACTGGAAAGTGACCCAGTGCCCTAGAGAAGAATGTGTTCTGCTGCTGATGGGTGAACTGTTCTGTATATGGCTGTTAAGTCCAGCTGGTTCAGAGTATCGTTCAAGTCTTTCATTTCCTTGTTGGTCTTTTGTCTAGGTGTTCTATCCATTATTAAGTATGGTGCATTGAAGTCTCCTAGTGTTAACATAGAGCCATCTATTTCTCCCCACAAATCTGTCAATATTTGCTTCATATATTTTGGGACTCTGCCTTTAGCTGTGATATATATTTATAATTATGTCTTCTGTTGAATATTTATCAATATTCAGTGACCTTCTTTGTCGCTCATAACAGTTTTTTTACTTAAGGTCTATTTTATCTGATAAGAGTATAGCTACCCCAGCTCTCTCTTGGTTACTCTTTACCTGGTATATTTTTCCTGTCCTTTCACATTCAACCCCTTGTGCCTTTGAATTTAAGATGAGTCTTTTGTAAACAGCATATTGTTGCATCATCCTTTTTTATTCATTCTGCCAATCTCTGCCTTTTTTAAAAATTAGAGAAGTTGTAGGTTTACAGAACAATCACTCAAAAAGTACAGAATTCTCACCCACCACCCAACTACCAATATCTTGCATTGGTGTGGAACATTTGTTATACTTGGTGATGACACATTTTTATAATTATACTATAAATTAAAGTCCATGATTTACCTTAGGGTTCCCTGTTTGTGTAGTATAGTTCCATGGATTTTTAAAAAAAATTTATTTTATTATGTATACAATTTAACATTTCCCCTTTTAATCATATTCATATG
>PVKY010008283.1:0-14189 GCA_004027775.1 Bradypus variegatus
TATTGCACAGGGCCTCCAAGCGCCACACGAAAGGCTTGGACGAGATATTCCTAGACTCTCCTTACTTGCTAGGAAGGACTTCAGTTCTCCCTTCTTAAACTGATTGAGCCCCATTCATCTTTCAAAGCAATGATGTGGGCAGCAAGAGAAGTGAGTTCCTGACCTAGATCTGTTTCTTAATTGCTGGGTAATATCAGGCAAATCACATTCCCACTTTGTGCCTCGGTTTCCAAATCTGTAAAATAAGGTAGTTGAACTGTAAGACATCACTAAATACAATTACCAATGATTCTTTCACCCTTGTGCTACAGTTGAAAGAGCATGGGCATGAGAGTAAGACTGAATTGTGTTCAATTCCAAATCTGTTTATTTACTGTAAGCAAGTCACTTACCTTTTCTGAGCTTTCATTTTCTAATGTGAGGTGGTTGTAATGACATCTTACTTTGAAAGGGTTTTGTGGGAACTAAGTGAGAGAATGTATGAGAAAGCACCTTGCCCTGTGCCTGGCATATCATTGGTGCCCATTAAACAGAAGTGGTTTCCTCATCATTATCCTGATCAATAAACTCTTTTCCACATGATCTGAGTGAGCTGCTCACCTCTGCCTTCTTCACTGTCCCTTCATTCTCAAAGGGATGAGGAGAGTTGAAGATACAACCTCTCCATTTGACTTCCCTGCCTTTCTGCTAATGATGATAAGAACTTTGCAAACTCTGTGGGAAGAGATGATAATTTATGATCAATATGGGAATATCAGAACATTTTACTTTCCTACCCATACCCCTGTCCCACAGTGCAGTGAAGGAGTGACGAGTGTACCAACATAGGGCCAATTCTTTTTATCACTCATGAAAAAGTTTATCACATTTTTAAAACCTACAGTTACTCACATGATGGCAATGGTAATGGTAGCTACCATTTATTGAGTGCTTACTATTGGTCAGACACTGCATTCTTCTTCTCATTTAATCCCCACATGTCTAAGATTAAGTGCTATAATAATTCTCATTTTAAATTGGGTTATAATTCTGGTTCTGCCCTTTACTGTATATATGTCACTGGATAAATTACTTAACCTCTCTGACCCTCATTTTTCTCATCTGTAAAATGGGAGTATATTTGAGAGGCTCTGAGAATTAATGATAGTACATGTAAAGAAACAGCCACTTTGCCTGGTTCCTGGTATACATTAAATAATAATAGTTATCATGAACATCATCGTTGTCTCCATTCTTGTAGAACACAAGCTTTTGGAGTAAGACTGACTAAGTTTTAAATCTAGGCTCTACCACTATCTCAATGGGTGACCTAAACAAATTTATTACTTAGGGTCAGCTGTGAAAGTCAAACAAGAAAATTCATTTAAAGTATAAGCACTGTTCCTAGGCCATAGAAAGTATTTTTAAAATGGTGACTATCAATGCCATTGTCATTATTCCTGTGGTTCCTATTCTTGAAACAATCATGCAAGACATGAGATTCATTTTCACTGCCTCCCTATTTTCTAGGTATCTATCAGACAATGAAGATGCGGTTCAGAAAGGTTGGTGCAGGCACACCCTTCGGGACTTCTCCAGGTTGTGGTTGGTATCAAGACAATTTTATTTTTTAGCTAGTAGATAACGTTTCTTTCCAGAAATGCACATCTTTGGATGATTTTGAGAGGAAGAGCTATTAATAAAAAGAAACTGAGTTGGTCTTTAACTTAAATCATTAACAAAGTTTAATTATTTTAAGTACTACTTTAAAGACACATGTCTCTTTGAGTCAAAAAGGAAGCAATTCAATTCTCGTTTTAACTGTAAGTCATTCACATGTGCTGTCTGCTAAACCACAACCCATGAGACAAACATAGTTTAGGATGTCAGAACAAAAGAAGAATTTGAGGTCCATATGCTTTTAAACAGGGACAGCCTAGGATGCTTTGGCATTTCTCAGAGATGGGAGAGGCAGGATAACAAATTCCAGGCTTTGAAGTGTAACAAACCAGGTTTAGATCATGATTCCACCACTTACTAGCTCTGTGATTTTAAGTAACTCATCAAATATGCACAGGGTACCTCTAACTATGGAGTGAGTCTGGAGGAAGGATGACCATCAGCAGACTGCAAGAGCCCAGGGTTTGATCCGAGACAACAGGAGTGGTGTTGGAGAGGAGGACATAGATAGTAATTATGAAAACAGCTGATGTTTACTGAGAACTTACAATACATGTGTCAGATGCCACAAAATGTACTTTGCATTCTGTTGGGGATTGAATCATGTACCCCACAAAAAGCATGTTCAGGTACCAACCCCTGGTCCTGCAGATGTGAACCTGTTTGTAAATAGGAACTTCGAAGATGTTACTAGTTAAGATGAGCCCAAACTGAAGGAGGATGGGCCTTAATCCAATATGGCTGAAGTCCTTATCAGCAAAAAAAAATTGGACACAGGAAGAGAAGCCACAGAGAGCAACCAGAAGCTGGAAGTCAATGGAACCCAGGAGATGAAGGAGAAGATGCCGCTATGTGCATTGCCACATAACAGAATAGCCAAGGAACCCCAAAGATCGCCAGCAGCCAGCCCCAGAATTCTACAGTCTCCCGAAAGAAAGCATCACTTGGCTGCTGCCTCAGTGCTGGACTCTCCTAGCCTCAAAACCATGAGCCAATACATCCCATTGTTTAGGCCTTCCCATTGTATGGTATTTGTTTTAAAGCTGGGAAACCAAAACACATACATTATGCATCTAACACTCATAATAACTCTATGAGGTGGGTACTATTCCTACCTCCATTTTATAGATGAGGAAACTGAGGCACAGAGAGGATAAAAACATGCCTAAGGTAATATATAAAATAAGGGACAAATCCAGGATTTAAACTGCAGAATCAGAACTTAAACACCTGGCCTTAATGATAAAGTGCCAATAGATACAGTCCAGGCCACAGCATGCCAAGGTGTGAGAAATGGGAACTGGGGAGCCTCCCACCCTAGGTGCATTCAATACAGGCATGTGTTATCTGTAGAGAAGTTTAAAACAATGCTAAAACAGATTAAAAGTAAGTCTTCTCTTTAATTATCAGTGTGAGCAAAGGATTCTGAACCAAGTCATCATAAAATACTCCTCTCTACCAGAGTGGAGTGCTTGCAATGTCCCCCATCCATTAGTCTGCAGCTAGGTTGAGGGACCATTTCAGACCATTCAAAGCCACTTAGATAAGCAAAATAGACACAGTCTGTCCATTGGGTGTGTCTGCCCTTTCAATCCCTGAAAGGGGAATCCTTGGGAACACCCTTCTGTGGTTTATCTCAGCTCCCCACAGGTAATGGGCAGCTTGGCTTTTTGTACTAAGCCATTAGTCTCCTGTGGATGGACCTCAGTAGAAGGCAGTGGGATAAATGTGCTCAGGTCCAGCACTTTGCAGCATATGAGCCATAACATACATATTTCTTGCAGCCTTACCCAGTAAGGCCTTGCAATCAGTATGAAAAGAGGCAGAAAATAAATTCTGCCATCTATGTGCCCGTGACTTCCAAACACCTAATTTCTCCCCAGACCTCTGCACTTATAAACCCTACCTGTTATCGCTGTTTGAATGCCTAATATCCAAATACAACATAAACTGTCCAGAAATGGACCATAAATGTCTTACCTTTATGTTCTGGCATGGAAAACAACCTGTCCACTCTGACCAGTTGCTCAGCTGGCAGGGAACTGCATTGGGGGTGAAACTTTGATCAGCCCGGCTTACTCTCCTAAAGAGAGGAAAACCATTGCATCAATTTTGAGATAGCAAGTATAAGAAAAAAGAAATCTGTGTGTATTTTCCTTCCAGTAAAAGCAGTTTGTAAGAAATGATGAATGAACAGTTATTGGTCCTACTGTATGCAGATATGGGTGCTAAGGGGGTTATATAAATCATTTCTTTTAATTCTGTAACAATTCCATGGGAACCAAATTATTCTAATTTTAGAGAGAGAAGTACTGAGGAGAACGAACATATTTTGAATAGCCAGAGTAGCAGAAAGCTCAACGTATAAGAACATGGGGAGGTCAGAAGACTGAGTTTGAATCTTAACCACTTACTGGCTTTGAAAACTTGGGCAATGTAGTTATCATCTCTGTACTACATCTTCTCCATCTGTAAAAGTGTGTTAATAACAACATTACCTATTAGGGTTGTTAACAATATGCTAAAGTGCTTGAAAAGCTGCCTAACACTTATGAAATGCTAAGACATTACATTATCTCATTTAACCTCTACAATGATTTGAGGAGGCAAGTATTATTAGCCCTATTTTGTACTGAAGAAAGCTGAGATTCATAAAAACTGAGTAACCACTGAAGTCATAAGTCAGGTTTGCCAGAGGCAAGATTTGAACTAGTTGGTTTGATGGAAATGCTCATTTCCTGCTTCTCATTTGGCTGCTGCCTCCTCCTTTTACAAATCAGAAAATAGAAAATGTGAGGGTGAGAACTTTGCCTGAGGTAACACAGATACAAGGAAAAAACTTGTATGTCTCCAAGGTCATGCTGCCTCCTCAGAGGCTAAAAAATGTGCCCAAGGTAACTTAAGGAGAGGTGGACAAACTACAACTTATCTGGCCCCGACCTTAGCCTCTTTCCACTCCTCTTCAAACCCTGGTGGGGCCAGTAGGCAAAGAGTAAGTTGGGTAATAACCACCAGAATTGCCACCACCTCTGAGAGCCAAGCAGCCTCCGCTATGATGAATGACACATTTATCTTCCTTGAGTAGGAAAAAAAAAAGTGGGGGGTGGGTAGACTTCAAATCTCTTGCTAATTGTGCAGTATTGATTAGTGATGATCCCTACGCTGAAACCCCAGGCAGAACGAGGGGAGAGTCAGGAAAATGATGTTCATCTTTAACACTGATTCTCAGGACCCTTTTACACTTTCTCATAAATTATTGCAGACCCCAAAGAGCTTTTGTTTGAGTGGGTTATATTTATCAATATTCAGAGTATTCAAAATCAAAAAGTATTTATCGGTTCATTGTAAGTTAAAATCCATTGGTCCACCTACATTTTGAAAGGTTCTTGTACCCATTCATGATTTTTGTAACATTAGGCCATGGAGATTTGGAAAATAATGCTTTATGAAGTTATGCAGATCTTTCAAATTTTGACACATTTCACAAAAGAATACAAAAAGAATTCATTAATATCACCAGCAATCTTATCAAGCACTTGGTGGTAAATATGTTTCCCATATTTTAAATTTTCTCTTGAAAGCTCAAATTTTATTATCGGTAACAAATGCTGTTATTTGTTTTCCTTGAAGTAATAGGCTCACTTTGTTCATTTTTAAGACAATGTCTGCTAAATTTTTAAGCCTGCGTAACCACAGTTTCTCTGGCAGTTATTCTGTCATGCAAAAACGGTTTTCCCAGAGGCGGTGCATGGTGCAGAAACCAGGGGCCCAGCTGAGTCGAGCGCCATGCGGGCCACCACAGCCACAATGAGCTGGCCACCAAGCTGATCCGACGGCTGTAGATGGAGGGCGAGGGCGGCAGCGAGGCCCTGGAGCAGCCCGGGCTGACCCGCGTGGCGGGCACACCCGAAGAGGCGGCAGAGGTGCTGGGCAGCACAGACAGCGAGCTGAGCGCCAAGCTGCTGAGGCGCGTGGACCTCAACCAGGCCATCAGCGAGCCCCAGTCACCCCACAGCAGTGTCTTCAACCCCTACACTGAGTTCAAAGAGTTCTCCAGGAAGCAGATCAAGCACATGGAGATGTGCAAGCAGTATGATGCCGGGCGGGATGGCTGCATCGAACTGATGGAGCTGAAGCTTTATGATGGAGATACTTGGGGCTCCCCAAACCCACCTGCACCTGAAAACCATGATCAAGGATGTAGAGAAGGACTTTGACAGCAAGCTCAGCTTCCAGGAGTTCCTCCTGATTTTCCATAAGGCAGCGGCTGGGTTGCTGCAGGAGGACAGCGGGCTCCACATGCTGGCCGGCCTCTCCAAGATCGAAGTTTCCAATGAGGGCCTCAAGGGGGCCAAAGCGTCTTTGAGGCCAAGGTCCAGGCCATCAACATGTTCAGCTGCTTCGAGGAGGAGATCAAGGTGGAGCAGGAGGAGAGGAAGTAGTAGGTGAAGGAGATGAAGTTGCTCCAGTCCACCTTCAGGTCGCAGGGGGCCGCAGCCTGACCAGCTGGCCCTGCTCCCAGCGCCCAGCCCAGCAAGCCAGGCAGGTGCAGGCGGCCAGATCCTGGGAGCAGCGCCCGAATCCTCAGCTCTCTCTAAAGGGATCACTTCTGAAAACCTAATGTCTGTAAAGGGAGCCAGTGAGGGGCCCGGCTTCTCCCCGCTCCCTCCTGCTGTTCCTGAGGCCTCCACACCAGTGCTCGGCTCCTGCCTGGCCTCACCCTCCCTGGCACCCCCTGTGATGCATCGCGCCCCTGGCTGCCCGCTGCCTGCTCCAGCTCCGGGCTCTAGGCTCTAGGTCACTCGTTTCCCCCACACCTCCCCTCCCCACCTCCTTCCCTTCTGGGCACCGGGCCTAGGAAGGCTACCTGCCCTTAACGAGCAGGCTCTTGGGGCCCTCCAAGAGCCCCTTTCTAGAGTAAGAAGGAAAAGGACTGGCAAGCATCAAAGATGATGGAAAGAACTGTGGCTGGCTGGGCAGTGTGGGACTCAGGGGCTTGTCAGAGGCTACCTCCAGCCCTGCCTCCCCTCTCTGCCCTATGTGGGGAGTAGGGTAGGGGGTGGGGGGGATTCTACTTTGGTGAAGGGACCCAGGCCCCTGGCACCCCATCCTGGGGCCCAGCCAGGCAGGGTGAGGGGGCAGCTGTGCTGAATTACCTGGCGGGCCCACACTTTGCCAGCCGTGTCATGGAGTCAAGGGCATTTATTTAGAATCCAATTAAATAACCCTGGTATCTAGATATTAAAGTGGCTCAAGGTTTGGTCTATAGTCCATTGATACACTGATAATAAATGTTAGAACCGTAAGAACATGGAGGAAGAGAAGAGCTCTAACCATCAAAAGGTGGGAGAAGGGTACAGGCGAGGGTTTGGGGGCATAAAATGACTCCAGCAATTGTTCTGCATTTCGATGTAGATTGTCAAGTTAATGTCATTATAAGCCCATGAGACTGAATTACCATGTCAAAATGAAGGGAAACAGTATTAATGGATGGAAACAAAAGCTTAGAGCAGTGCCGTGTTGCTGGAGTTTTAAAAGCTTTGTGACATAATGTCTAGACAGAGGCACATACAGTAATACTATCACTGAGGCAAGAATTCAGAAGGTATGCCTAGACCATTCATCGAGTCATTACAGGGCTCCAACCTTTTACCAATATCAATATAACCAATATTTTCTCTTATTATTCCAGTGAATTCCCAAATGTGACTCATGTTTTGCTGATTATGAAGTAACACATTATCATTAAAGAGAACATAGAGAAGATAGAAAAAGCAAAAAAAAAAAAATCCTAAATTCTACCACCATGAACATTTTATTGTATTTCCTTCCATTCTTTATTTTCATAACATAGTTGAGGTCAAACTGAGTATTGTATATTGTATCCTAATTTTTCCATTTAAGATTATAGCAGTAATGTAAACTATTTATAATGGCTACACATTGTTCTAATCCCCTTGTATTGAACAATTATATTATTGAGCCCCAGCTTTTCTGTATTCTAAGTTATTTACTAAAGATATGCCCTGAATATGAGATAACTGAGTTAAATGATAGGAGTGATTTTAAAGCTTATGACACATTGTCAAATGGCTTTCCAAAAGAGCTGTATCAATTTTTCAATTACTTAAGGATCCATTAATAAATCTGTGGCTTAGTAAATCTTAGCAAATATTTCTAAAGCATCTCTCAGCTACAGAAAATCTACTCAATCAGTAAGACATTTAATATAGAGCACTGGGATTCAGGAGTCTTTGATTCTTGCTTTTAACTTTGTATGTTACTGTGAGCAAATTGCCTTAAATTATCTGGGTTTTAGTTTTTTTGTCTGTAGAATGAGCACAAGTCAATAGGACCTTAGTGCAGAGTTTTACAAGGTGCACTCCATGGACTACTAGGGTAGGGATGGAAGAGAAGAAAAGTTCCATGGTTAAATACATTTGGATAAACTGCATGTAATTTGCCACTCTTGGAGATTTAAGATGTCCAAAAATATAATAAAGGCTTGGAGAAGTCCTGCATTCTAAATTTGCTTAACTCAGCATTTCCCCCAGTTTTTGAGCACAGATCTTTTATTTTTTTTATATACAACATCTTATAGATGTATAGATGTTGAGGAAATAATTGATATAAAGGAAGGGGTTTTAGAGATGACCAAGCATGCATTTGAATCTAGATTCTACCACTTACTAAATTTCAATTTTCTTATAGTTAAAAAAGGGGGACAATAATAACTTGCAAGACTATTTTGAATATGGAGTGAGATCCTGTATGTAAAGCTCCAAGCATAATGTCTGTAATACTTCTATAGTTTCTTCTCCCTGACCTTCTTAACCCCATACATGCTTATCAAACCTCTCCATCTTCAACAAAAATATATTGGAATGCCTACTATGTATAAGGCTATGGGCTAGTGACTGCCTTACTGCCTGCCTTTTTCAATTGGGTGGCTTATTTGGCAAAGGGCCTAAAACCTAGAGTTGAATATGCAACCTGCAAAGCCAAATGCTTGACCCCAGAGTGTGACCACCTCACTAATTTAGAAGATAAAATTATTAATTAGCTACAAATCCTAGGGCAGAAGCTCAGAAAGCCTAACCCTGATGACTACCAAGGGGTCCTCCTAATACATGGGCTCAGCTTGTATTCAAAGCTAACTGTCACTAATTAGATATTATGGAGCAGTCCCATTCAGTTACATGGAAATTACATCATGAAACAGGTATTTTACATTTAATTTTGAAAGTGCTCCATCTCTCTGGATGTCCATGTTGCTAAATCCAGTGGAAAGTTTTCTGGCTTTATCTCACTTGCCCTCTGTTAACCACTATTTCCTTTTTGAAATTTTTCCTCTCTTGGACTTCCTCAGCACCACACTTCCTTGCTTTCCTTCTGCCTCTGGGACCAGTCTTCCTTAACATCTCTAAATACTCGGGATTCCTCAGGGTGAGTCTTGCCTCTCTTCTTTTCTCTTTCTGCTTTCTGCCTATCCAGGAGCTCATTCATTTCTTTGGCTTCCTGTACATTCTGTGCTAATACATCCTAAATATAGACCTTCAGAGGGGCCTCTGAAATCCTGTTTGTTTATCCAACTGCCCATTTTTTTTATATCCCCACTTAGTTGCCTCTGATGTATGGAAAACTTAATGGGTCTAAATCTAAATTCTTAATTGTCTCCTTTTAGCCACTCCTCTCTTAATTTTATCATCATCAGTGAGTGGAACCACCACATCCCTCAGTTGCTCAAACCAGATACCTAACAATTCTCTTTAACTCCTTTCTTCACCCCCATATCAAATCTACTGGAAATTTCTGTCAGTTTTACCTTCAAAATGCACCTCAAACTTCTTCCTGCCTGCCTGTCTCCCCTGCCACCATTCTAATTCAAGGCAGCACTCTCTCATCCCAATAACTGTGAAGTCCTTCCACGGGCTGAGACCTTCCACTCTACTTTCCTCCAGTCCTTTCTCTGCGCAGCAACTAGGATGGTTTCTTTAAATTACAAGTCAGAAAATATCACTCCTGTAACAAACCTTCCAGTGCTTTGTTTTTTGTTCTGACCATGCCTAGACCAAAATCCACATTCCTCATCATGACACCCAAAGCACTCTGTGATTGCTCCTCTGTCACCTCGTTCACGTCCTCTGGTGGCACAACCCCCTGCTCTCATGTGCTTCCCGCCCTTCAGTTCCATAAACATGACAGACCTGTTCTATGGTCTCAGCACATGATGATCGCACCATCTGGAAAACATCCCCCTGCTCTTCACACACCTTCTCCTTACCATCCTTCACAGTTCAGCTCAAATGTCACCTCCTCAGGGAAACTGTCCCTAACCAGTCCAACTTTAGCCTATCCTCTGTCAAAGGGCCCAATTTGCTCACATGTTTATTGCCTGACTCCATCACTAACTTTAAGTTCAATGAGGATAGGGACTTTATCTGTTTAGTTCACTCCCTAACACCAATCACCATACCTGGACCATTGAATGAATAAACAAATAAATGAATGAATGAATAGGAAATGTATTTACTGTGTGCCAAGTGCAGAACTTTTAGTTCTGAGCGTGTGCCAAGCTTTCTTACAATGTTTGCATGATGATATTTTCCTTCACATAGAAAACAAATCTTAACTCATTCATCTGGCTGATTCTCTAGGGTTCAGCTAAGTCTCATTTCCCCCAAATGACTTTCTTTGACCAGCCTTCCATATGTTACCATTATGCCAAGTACACAGAATTTTTCACCCTTGATTTCCATCCATAGACTGTAAGTTCTAGAAGACAGGGTTTGTAATTATATTTCCTACAATTGTATCCTAGTACTGAGCACAGTACCTGGCATGGGATAAACAATCAGTAAAGTTTTTGTATGAATATATTATCTCATTTAATCTTATATTGTATCATTTATACTTCACAAGAACCCTGTGGGATAGGAATAATTAACCCCATTTTATAGATCTGTGAAATGGATTCACAAGGAGATGAACTAGCTTGCTTAAGTTTATACAGATAGAAGTAGCAAAGCCAAGTTTCAAACCAAGGCTGTCTGACTTCAAATCCTATGCATTCAGCAGCATTCCAAGATGTACCATGAAAGAGTCCCAAAAAAGGGAAATAGACATAAAAATAAAAATTATCGTCTGACAGCTTATCACGTGCCAGGGATTATGCTAAGTAATTTATATGACCTCTTTTAACTCCTTACAATAACCCTATTTTATGTATATATGAGAAAATTGAAGCTTGAGGGATTAAGTAACTTGTCCAAGTTCTATAGCCACTAATCGGTGAAGCCAGCATTTAAACACAGGTTGCTCTCACTTTAAAGTCCATTTTCAATGCCACCTGAAACAAAGATAAAGATGAGTTGCCCTGAAAAAGTCTCCATATTCACATGACTCACTTTTGCATCATATCCACTATTCCAATTCTTTATATCAATTAAAAATTCATGTAGACTGAATATATATTGATTTGCAGTTATCTGGACAACTATCAAAAATATTCACATGTCCAGAATACTTTGGTAAACATATTCTGATTCTTACTAAGGCAATAAAACTTAGAAGTAGGATAATGATTTAAACATCTTTAGTGTTCATTGCCTATATAGGCTATTAAAAATAAATAAAAACAATTTAGATAGTTATCCTTCACGTTTGAGTTTGAGGTCCTTATTCATGTTTCTTCAACCCCCCTAAGGAATATTGTTCATTCTTTTCCACAAGTGGAAATGTTGGATGGAAAATGATAAGGAAATCTTCAGGTCCCTTGACAACTACAAATTGAGTATTTTTCTTGCTTCTAAAAGGAGTGCTTATTTTTGAAGAGATCTATCTTAGTGTGTGAGGGTGGGGGCAGTGGTAATGGTGGTATAATTGTGATCTGGGAAGCAGAGGATCTGATTGTGCCACT
This sequence comes from Bradypus variegatus, assembly GCA_004027775.1. Taxonomy (NCBI): domain Eukaryota; kingdom Metazoa; phylum Chordata; class Mammalia; order Pilosa; family Bradypodidae; genus Bradypus; species Bradypus variegatus. The sequence goes on from PVKY010008283.1 coordinate 11,579, forward strand.
AGCTAGATGGGTGACCTTGAACACATCAAATTGCTTTGTTCACTCTATGTTCCTCAGTGCTCTCATAGGTAAGTGGGGATAAGCAACAACAATTTTAGAAGAAGGTAATGAGGATTAATTGGCCAATATTCATCGATTGCTCAGTAGAGTAGCATGTTTCTTACTGAATGCACCCCTTCCCTCTCTAGGCCTCAGTTTCATTATCTGCACCATGAGAGGATTAAACTTGATTTTAAGTCCTTCCTAATTCTAAAGATCTATGAGACAGAAATGATAGAAGTAGGAAACAAGAATAGAATAACTATGAACATGATGAGTAAAGAATAAGAGATATAAAAAAGAATCAAATGAAATCTCTAAAGCTGAAAAGTATAATAACTGAAATGAAAAATTCACTGGAGGAGCATAACAACAGATTAGAAACTTCAGAAGAAAAGATTAGTGAACATAAAGATATAGTGATAGACTATCCAAAATGAAACACAGACAGAAGAAAGATTGCCAAAAAATTAAAGAACAGAGCTACAGTGACTTGTGGGACAATAGTAAGCAGTCTAACATAACTATAATTGTAATACATCAGAAAGTGAGGGAAGAGAGAGAATATGGGGCAGAAAGCATATTTGAATTAATAATGGTAAGACATTTTTCCAAATTTGATGAAAATGATAAACCCACAGAATTATATTGAGGCACATCATCATCAAACTGATAAAAATCAAGGATAAAGAAAAATCTTAAAAACAGTCAAAGAAAAAAAATCCTGACACATAAAGTGGAATAAAGCAGATTTCCCTTCAGGGTCTATGCAAGCCAGAAGATAATGAAATGTTTAAAGTGCCAAGGAAAATAAAAACTATCCACTTAGAATTTATATTCAGCAGGATATCCTTCAAAATATAGGGAAATTAAGGACTTCTTCAGACCAATAGAAGCTGAGAGAATTAATTGCCAGTATACTTACATGACAAGAAATGTCAAAATTTTTCAGGCAAAACAAAAAAGATTTCAGAAGTGGTATGATATTATTTGAATGTAGGCTATGATAGGTTAAAGATTTATATTCATATTTTAAATTGTAGAGTAACACACACAAAAAATAAGTAGTATACCTAAAAAAACAATGTGGAATTAGAAAAAAACACTAAATATTAATGATGACAGAAAGGAGAAAAATTGAAAAACAGAACAGATGGGACAAATAAAAACAAATAGCAAGATGGTAGATGCAAACTCAAACTTAGCAGTAATTACATGGTCTAAATACTATGATTAAAAGACAAAAATTGTTAGACTAGTGAATAAAGCTAAATTCATCCATGTGCTATCTACATGATGCATACTTTAAAATATAGTTAGATAAGTTAAAAGAAAATATTGGAAAAGATTCATTATGCAAACATTAATCATAAAAAAAACAAGAGTAGCTATGTTATTAACAGACAAAATAGACTGCAGAACAAAGACTACTGCCAGGAATAGTAACAGCCTTGCATGACGATAAAGGGGCAAATCATCAAGAGAACATCAACAATCATAAATGTTTATATGTATACTTAATAACAGAACTTCAAAATACATGAAGCAAAAACTGATAGAACTGAAAGAATAAATAGACAAATCCACAAATGTAGTTGAAGTTTTCAACACCTCTCAGTAATTGATAGAACAAAGAGGTGAAAATTCAGTTAAATGATACAGAAGACTTGAACAGCACTAACAACCAACTTGACAACTGATATGTGGAACTACACCTAATCAGAGCAGAATTCACATTTTTGATGAACATGGAATATTCACCAAGACATACCATAGTCTCTGTCAGAAAACAAGTCTCCAAAAATCAAAAGGATTGAAAAATTTTCAAGTTTTTAGAAGCAACATGCATACTAAATTGCATTGTTTTATAAAATATGTCATAGAGATCAACTGATTTTTTTAATTCAGTTTTATTGAAATACATTCACATACCATACAATCATCCATGGTATACAATCAGCTGTTCACAGTATGCTCATATAGTTATGCGTTTATCACCACAATCTATTTCTGAACATTTTCCTAACATTACAAAAAATCAGAATAAGAATTTAAAAAAAAAGTAAAAAAAGAACACCCAACCATACCCCCATCCCACCCTGGGATGGGTTGTTATTTAGTTTTTATCCCCATTTTTCTACTCATCCATCCATACACTAGATAAAGGGGGTGTGATCCAGAAGGTTTTCACAATCACACTGTCACCCCTTGTAATCTATATTATTAAATAATTGTCTTCAGGAGTCCAGACTGCTGGGTTGGAATTTGGTTGTTTCACGTATTTACTTCTAGCCATTCCAATACATTAAAACCTAAGAGGTGTTACCTATATAGTGCATAAGAATGTCCACCAGAGTGACCTCTGGACTCCATTTGAAATCTCTCAGCCACTGAATCTATTTTGTCTCATTTTGCATCCCCCTTTTGGTCAAGAAGATACCCTCAGTCCCACAATGCCAGGTCCAGATTCATCCCCAGGAGTCATAATCAATTGATTTTTGATGCTGAAGTTTATAACTTCCTTTCATAATGACTGGCTTAAAATTTTTATTGAACAATCTTTTTTCTAATA
>PVKY010008284.1:0-14189 GCA_004027775.1 Bradypus variegatus
TAGTCCACACCACTCCCGTCTTATCTGCCGCCGCTCCCGGTCTCCGAACGCCAAGTCCCTGTTTCCCCGCACCGCAGCGCGGCCGAGGAACTAATCGGACTCACTCACTCGTTTCAGAATGCAGACTTCTAGTTTCGCCAGATGGACGTTCCCTGTGGTTTTAGGAGACCTTGTCCGGCTGGTGCTACTTTGGAGGTGACGTTCTGGGTCACTTTCTGGTTTTTATTCATTGTTTTTCATGGAGGTGTCTCCTTGCTTTGTCTCACCTAGCCGCCATCATAGGTTCTCCTCTCATATTTCATTTTAATTCTTGCTATAAACATTTTTATGACACTACCTTAAAGATGAGAAAACAATCTTTGAGGGATTGTGCAACTTACCCCAGTCATCCATCTAAGGAGGAGCAAAGCCAGGATTCAAACTCAGCTCTTTGGCAGCTCCCCCAATTCTCCTTGCACTCAGCTGTTTTCCTGGGGTGGAAACCTTCTGGCCTAGGGCCCAGCAGCAGACTCCACACCCTCGAGCTTCCATCTCTACAATTCCAGAAAAAAATAGCGTACAAGTACCAGGTGCAGGAAGGAGGAAAGGCTCACGTCTCACATAAAAACAGTAAAATTCCTTTCACACCCTCCTACCTCCCACCCCTTAATTAGTCTCTTATGACCATAAAGTCTCCTTGACTTCTCTAAGTTGTATAAAGAGTTACGTGTAGAACTCCTGAAGACTGAATATGAGGCACTTGTAAAACTTCACACAATACACAGGGTTTCCTTTTGCTTTTCCATATTTTATTCGCACCATCCTCTCCCTTAACAAAATGTGCTAATAATTATCCAGTCATTCCTCACCCCTCCCACCTCCTTAACATCGCTCTGCTTAATCTCTCAGCTGCAAAAATGGCTGGCTCGGATCTCCTCCTAATCACTGCTGCCTACTCTCCTTAATTGCCTTGATCCCCAATTAAGATTTCTTAGGTCTGCTTTTCTTATCTTTCATGGCCACTCAATGTTCCCCAAACCTAGTACTTTCCTATCTCATGCAGTCTCCCCAACATTTCTTTCATTTTCACACACTGCTTGTCCTTCAAAACTCAACTCAAATGCCAGCTCCTCCACAAAGCCTTCCCTAATTAAAGTCTCCAGGTAGACGTGATTTCTCCTTCCTCTGAGCCACCCCCAGCCACCCACCCCCAACCCACATGTTTCTCTACCTGCTTGTGAGAGCCCCCATTTCTCTCTCCTGGGTAGTATAGGGATGGATAACAGACAGACAGGAAGGTTGGCAAGTTGCTGGGTAGATGGATTGGTGGATGGATGGATTGATGGATGGAGAGTATCTGAATTATTGAGTAGATGGATAGAACACAAGCAGGCAACATTTCCTAGACCTATGATACATGTGCCTACCTGGATTTCTACATCCTGTAAATGTATTTACTGCTCAATGTTTATTCAACAGCTTCCATGTCTTGTCCATCCATCTGTAATCTGTCTGATCTAAGATACAGGCTCTGGGAATATTTAATTCAGCCCAGATCCCAAGTCTGTACAGTGTTTACAAATGAGGAAGAACCAATCATATTTTAATTTGTCCCCAACCTGAAGCTTGGTGAGTTTTCAGTAGCATTTAAAAGCTGAGGTCAATATATTTCTTGTTTTTGGTCTTTGGGCCCAAGTGAAATGGGAAGACAACCAGTCCAACTGCTCATGTCTCAGACGAGGAAACTGAAACCAGGAGGAGGAAAGTGACTTGCCCAAGATCAGAAGTAGAATGAGACTAAAACTCAGGGTCTTGACTCCCAACTCCATACTCTGTCCTTTTTACCTTAAAAGTTAAAGTGAATGGGCTGATTTTTTCCATGCTAGGTATGTTTCAAACTTTGATAAAAATCAGGGAGTTCTGGGGGGGGGGATCCAAGACTTCAATGAAGAGAGGTAAGATCTCTGCATTATAGATTCTTCCTAATTTTAAAATCATTAGAGTTGGGGCCTTAACTTTCTTAAGCTTCATTTACACAATGGAGAGAAAAATGCGATGCCCCTGATTCCTTCCTGAGGGCTCTAGAAGATTTCAGAATTGTGTTTGCACAGTAAGCTCCTCTCTGATACCAGAAAACAAAGTACTGGACACCTGAGTGCTATTAGCTCTGACTTCTCTTTTTAACAGAACTTCCAACATCCATGAGGACTTGGCAACATTTTGAAGAACCCCACTAACCATTTCTCTCCTCAGGTGATTTAATTACTTTCCATAGTTTTTACTGAAGAACAAAATACTAAGATAAGCTTCTTTGCACTGATTTCTCTGACATCCTCATCCTGGCTTCTCTAGCCCCTAATACAACTTAACAACACTTCTCAGGAATTTCTAAACTTGGATCCAAAGTTTCAGAAACACCTTTGTTTCTGTTTTTGTATTATAATTTTTAATGACATGGTTCAAAACCTCAGCTCCCCTCATTTTAATAAAATACCACTATCTGCCTCGAAACTCTGTGTGAAACAACAAATAATGACTAATCTATGCATCATAAATATAGCCAGTGACTATTTGTGGGCATTAATTTTTTTAAATTGTCATTCTCTCCTGGAAAGTCCAAAGGCAATAGGAAGAAGGCGGGAGAGGGTGGTCAGAGAATGGGGGTGTCATGGGAAGGTGTCTGGAAGAACGTGGCCTCTTCCCCCAGAACCCAGGCAGCAATTACGACTGGTCAGCCAACCAGAAATGCGTCCTGCTTTGATGAATTTCCAATCAATACTCAAACTTGCGGAAGTTTCTTTTCAAGTTGAAAAAAAAAAAAGGAGAAAAAGAATGAGGGAGGAAGAACGGAAGAAATCCAAACAGTGGACAAAAACCAGGCGGCTGTGCCCCCCACTCCAGCTTGTGAAACGGCGACAATGGTGAGAAATCAATGCCCAGAACCACAGGGCAGCTTTCAGACACCTCTTAACCTTGTCACTTCCTGGGTAATTAAGAGGCACTACAGTTCCGTGTCACTGTCAGGGGCTGAATGTATATCGATAGACAGATAGATAGATATATTAAAAGATTCTTTTTCTACAGCCGTGTCAAGGTCCTGCCAAAGAAAAGGAGGGAAAGAAAGGCATTTTGTCCAGAGTGTACTGAAAGGAAACATGAAAGGAGAAACCTAAATTTTTCAGCACAGTCTGCTCCTGACATGGGAAAATGGTGCAGACAAGAATAGATATCTTGTTCCCTGTTGTTTTTTCCTCCCTTCACTTGACAGATTATCTCTGTGAATGTGTTGTAGGCAGCAGGGCACCCCTCCCACTCCCATGTTCCCCTCAGGTTATCTTAAGAGCAATAATCCGAACCCTGAAGTCTACACCACAGGCTGAGTCAATGCTTTGCCCCATGGGGCCAAAAAGCGATCCACTTCCCTTCTTTGGGTCTTGATTTCCCCAAATGAAGGAAATGGGATTAATCCCTTTTTGGAGCTTTTTCAGGGCTGGTATTCACAGAGGCCATGGGAAATAGTTTCTGTCTTCTGACTCTACCAAGCAAACTGGGCAACTGGAATGCTCGGAAAGCTGAAGGGGGTCTCCCCATCCGTATCTCTCTGAAACTGGCTACGGAGGCCCCTCACATCTGTAGGAGGGTCCAAGGTAAGGACACTGGGTGAAGGTCATACCAAATCACCAAGAAAAGGAAAGCTCCAAAGACTATCTTCCAACTCTGATGCTGATGATTGTTTGGTGAATCTCTGTCCTTTGCAGTGACATTTGCCATTGGGGCCCCACTTAGAATGTTGGTCACAGTGTGCTTTGTACATAGGATAGGTATAGGTTCCCAGCTGCTAAAGCAAATACCACACAACTGGTTGGCTTAAACAGCGGGAGTCTATTGGCTCACAGTTTTGAGGCTAGAAGAAGTCTAAAATCAAGGCGACAGAAAGGTGATGCTTCCTCCCTGAGACAGAGGCTTGCTGCCCGTGATGCGATGCTTGGTCCTTGGTTTTTCCATCACATGACAATGCACGTGGCAGCATCTTCTCTTTTCTTTTCTAGATTCTGCCTGCCCCCCATGGCTTCTCTCTCTGTGTCCAATTTCCTTGCTAAGTAAGGACTTCAGCCATATTGGATTAAGGCCCACCCTCACTCAGTTTGGGCACAGCTTACCTAATGACATCTTCAAAGGTCCTATTTACAAATGGGCTCATACCCACAGGACCAGGGGTTGGGACCCAAACTTGCCTTTTGTGGGCAGCATGATTGAATCCCCATTAGGATGCAAGTCACATCTTTCTGGTGGACTGTGAGCCCCTGACCCACACCCCTCACTGATTGTCTCCTTCTCAGCACCAAGCCCAGGGTAGGTTCTCAGGGATTTTTTATGAAGCCAGTGCCTGAATTTGTGGACGCTGCAAGAAGAATGAAGCTTGTTGGATTTAGGTGCCTCAGTTCATTGTGTCCATGTAAAACCAAGGTTTTTATTTCGGCAAAACTAGTCACTCCGCTAAGTTCTAGGTAACCAGCTTTGCACCTCTCTATCTCCACTACTAGCATAGTGACCAGGTATACAAACTGGTAAAAATTTGGGGAAGGAATGGATGAATGATGTCACCCACTGAGGTCTTCTTCTTTGGTCTGCCAACTCTGCCCCATGGCACAGAGTTTGTGTATATAGTGGCATTCTCTGCATGATGGCATAGGGGTGTAAAATATACCTGGGTTCCTGGCAAGCTGCAAAATCCTCTGTAATTTGCATTGGCCATCAAACCAAAGATGCTCCCCCTTCACTCTTGGGATACAAAAAAGGATAAACATAGTAAACGTGAAAGGGAATCACAATTATCAGGAGGCAAAATGCAATATAAATTCATTATCATAATAGTATGTTTACAATTCAGGCAAAGCTTGCCTTCATATTCTCTCCAACCCACTGAATGGGTGCTGTGTTTACATTCTAGCTGGACTTAGGAAAACTGGCTCCCAGGCAACCTGGCTTCCTTGGCAAACTCACCTTAGGGGAGGCACCGGGTCAACATGACCCATCCTGAGTAAGGGCAGTTTGTTCCTAGGTACAAAAAATGATTATTATTTTGGCCTCTTGGAAACTTTTTCTTCTAGCTGGCTTCAAGTCTTCTCATCTAGTCTCGCAGTGGCTTGAGAGACGAGAGGGACGAATATCACTAGCCCAGGGAGACCTAGACACACATAAGCAAAATGATTTGCTGCAGTGAAATGAACAGCAGTGGTGGTAAGCCTGGGTCTCATACCACCTGGATGTCAGCATCAACACTCAAAACTTCATCTTTCTCAAAACAGTATTTGGGAAGAGGCCAAAGGGAGAGACAGTCTGAGAAGCAAGGTAGAAGGAGAAGACAACAAGTATCTAACTCTTTTGAGAAATGAACAAACCTAAAAGCTAGTGGCTTAAAAGCAACTTTCTCTTCCAGCACTGTCCAATAGCACCGTCTGTGATGATGGAAAAGTCCTATTCTGCGCTGTCCGATACGGTAGCCACCGGCGGCATGTGGCACCAGTGTACTTGAAATGCGGCTAGTGTGACTGAAGAACTGAATTTTTAGTTTTATTTCATTTTAATTCATTTAAACTTACCTTTACATAGCCACGTGTGTCTAGTAGCTACCATGTTGGAAGGCATGGTTCTATACTCACTCTCATCATCTAAAAACTGCACAAAACTTCACATATCTTGGAACTTGGCAAAGCCTTGAAAAATCTGAAGAGAGTAAGCAAATCAACTAAAACTTACCTCTCACTTGGCCTCTGCTGGAGACTACATTCTCAAAGCCCATTGGCCTGCCCAGAGTTCCTGGCAGAGCCCACCTGAGGCAGCTGCCAGCAGCAAGCCCCCATCGGGATGCCTCTTCTTCCAGCACCTCCTGGCGCTCACTCCCCTGAGACCCCACTCCCACTGCCACTCACCACCCCAGCACTGATGACGAGGGTGCCGAGGAGGTCCATGTGTGCCTCGGCTCCTCCCCTGGAGTGCGAGCTTGGAGGACCACAACTGGGTCTCACCCCTCGTTGAATTCCTCCCTCCAGCTCCAGGCCCAGGGCCTGTCACACAGTAGGTGCTCAAAAGGGTTATATTGACCAGAATTCCCAACAAGTAATTCAGAGGTTGTTATGATTACAAGATAGTGACTTGAAGAAGAGCAGTTTTTGACATCAACATTTTCGACATCAACGTTTTCTTTTTTACATCAACCTTTTGACATCATCTCTTTGACATGCATTCATTAAAAGCAAAAACAAAAGCAACCAAACCAAACAAGACATTCCACCAAGCACTTCCCACAGGCACCATGGAGCCAAGATGGAGCTAGCCTGCTCGGAGAAGGACCCAGGCCAGTTGGAGACATGATGGATTATGGAAATAATGATGATCCCAGACATAAAGCGATGCAGATGGAGCCCTTGGAGACTTCAGAGGAAAGAGGTGGCTAAGGGTGGGGGTGGCAGTGGGGAGAAGAGGACAACTTCCTGGAGAAAGTGACATCTGAGCCAGGCCTAGAGGGATGAGGCAGATGTGCAGATAGGCAACAGGGGCAGGAGCAAAGAGCAAAGGCTTAACGGAGGAAGTGGGGGAGGGAGGGGCCGTTTGGGGACCAGCTACTAGCCAGATCTTTCACACGGTGGTACTGTACAATAAGGTTGGAAAAGAACTCTGCCCTGCTTGCAGCAGTGATGTTAGGGGGTCCCCCACTCCCTACAGTTCCCCAGAGCTCACATTTAAAACCAAAAAGTACTGGGACATTTTGTTTCTAGCCTCTCGCCTCACCCCCACTGAAATGGATCCCCCAATCTCCAGCCCCACCACTTTCACAAGGAGCGAGGCTGGACAGCTGAACAACCAGTTCTGCCTCCCAAGTGGCCATGGGAAGGGGCTGGGTTGTCTGCTCCCCCTCATTCTCTTCCGCCCACTGTGAAATCCACATCAGCTGGAGATGCCCAGGAGATCTGTCTCCATCTGTTCTGGGCATGGCTGGTGGGAAAGCCTCAGGAGCTGAAGGGCCAGCTTTGCCTGTCAGCGTGACAGAGGCAGCCTCGGGGTGGGGGCAGGGAAGGAGCCCACTGCAAAAGGCATGCTCAGCCAGCCCTGTCAGTAGCTGCCCAGCCCTGCGGCCAGGAGGCTCCCAGCTTCCCAGCAGCCCTCCAATCCATTTTGTAGCCTGGCTGCTAATGATGCAATTAAGTTCATCAGAAAATCATCTGTTGTGGGTGACAGGAACAGTGGGTATGCTCTGAGGGAAGCCCATGACAGTCAGGGGATTTGGGTGACTAAACAAGCAGGGCCTCCAATGACCCTGAGAGCTTCGAAATGACCCCTCCAGTCTTCATCTAATGACCTCAAACTAGACCAACGGGTGCCCCTCTGACTCCTCAGCCAAGACATCAAGGCAGAGGCCCCTCTCCTGCTTGCTCTCTGCAAGCCTTGCCACCCACAACCCTCTCAAGCTCCCCACAGCTCTGTGCAAATGGGAAGGGGGATATGCTTTTGAGCAAATACACATGAGCAGCCATTATATTCAGGAATACTGTCTCAGCAGGGTCTGAGACAATGGTTTGCATACAGGTATTTATTTTGGAAATGATCCCAGGGAGTGAGGTTCGAGTTGAGAGTGAAACAAGGAAGAGGAGAGAGCCAACACAAGGATGTGTTACTGAGATGGCTTCCACAAGGGGAAACTGCTTGGAAACTTCCAAAGAACTGCCTACTGAGAGCGGAATGGGGAAGCATTTCTCTACAGGTGCCCGTCCTTTATTGGCCAAGGGTAGCCCCATAGGTGATAACCTCCCGCAGTTCCAGGATGCTTATTCAAAAGCCCCAGGACAGGAAGTGAGAGGGATGATATGTGGGTCCAGGGTGAGGAGCTTCCATGAAGCTGCACAAAGCCTGAAAGTAACCAGGTGCCCCATGGCGGGCCTGAAGAGGCATCTCCCAGAAAGCCTCAGAGAGTTGTTCCTGCTTCTTCCACACCAGGGATCAGTTCACCCTGCTTCAGTCCTGCCACCCTCTAAGATGCTGTGTTAGTTTCCTAATGCTGCTGTAACAAATTACCACAAACTTGGCAGCTTAGCCCAACACAGATAGAGCTCTCTTACAAATCTGGAGATCTGACGTTTGAAATGAGATTCACTGGATTAAAATCAAGGTGTCAGCAAGGTGTTCCTTTCCGGAGGCTCTAGGGGCGAACCTGTTTCCTTGCTTTTCCCAGCTCCTAGAGACTTTCTGTGTTCCATGGTTTGTGACCCCTTCCTCCTCCTTCAAGGCCAGCAGTAGCCATTGTGATAGCCTCACATCACATCACTCAGACTCTCCTGCCTCCTTCCTTCACTTTATAAGGACTGTTCTGATTACGTTGGGCCCACCCAGATATGCCAGATAATTTCTCTCTCAGGTCTTAATTTCTCTCTCAGCTGCCTTAACTCTAGCTGCAATCTTAATTCTATACCCCTCGCCCCCCCACCACCATGTAATATATACACAGGTTCTAGGGATTAGGATGTAGGCATCTTTGCTGGACCATTATTCTGCCTACTACGGATACTGTTCCACCCTCTCTGGAAAGAAAAGGTTGGTGTTTGTGCAGTTAATTGGAGCTGACTTTCTGCACTGTCCTTGGAGCTTGGAGAGGAAAGCCTGTCTCTGAAGCTGTCCCTGGGACAACTAGGCCCAATGGAGTCAGGGGACAGGCAATCCAGGAGCCCCAGTTAGCCTGGGCACCAGGGAAGGAGCCTGAACTTGGCAGACAGATGTACTGAGTTCCAATCCTGGCTCACTGAACTGCTAGCAAGTGGCCTGGAGCAGGGCACTCAACCTTCCCAAGGCTCTCAACCCTCCTCTGTATAGCAGGGCTAGTGCCGTTTTGGACTGTCAGAATAAGGAATCCCGTTTTCAACCTTCAGAAAATGTCTGTTGAGGGCCTACTATGTGACTTGCACTCTCCTAGGCCCTGGAAAGACAGGAGGAAACAAAGCAAAGGCCCAACCCTCCTCAAGCTTACACTGAAGTTGGGTTTACATGTATCAAGTCCTCAGACAGTGCCTGGAACCCAGATGGATTGAAGGTATCATTAAGGCTTTCAAGCCTATGATTCTCAAGGAAATAACACTACCTTTTAGGTATTTACCAATTTATAATATTCAAAATGAGATCATATCCATGATCTCATTCGATTCTCAAACCAAAACCCAAGAGAGAGATCAAGTAGATCCTGCAGCCTCCGTGACCCCTGCGCCCAAACCCAGCCCCCCCAGCCACTCAGAGCAGGCCACTTCCAGTCCACTTTCCACATTTGCACTGTCAGGACAAAGGGTTGAGCAGTGAGAAACCAAAAAATAAAAATAAACAAAGATGGCTTTTCTCGAGAGCTACGGAGACAAAAGAATATTTTAAAGCTGTGTTCTCACCTAGTGTAAATGGTTTAGCCATATTTGAGGGGAAACAAAGTTGGCACCTCTCCTTTTGCATCCAGCCCCGACTGCTTTGTGTTAGCACACACTGTTTGCTCCGTCTCTCTCCCCCACAGAGCTGTGAACTCATCGAAGAGGATCAGCAGGTCTGAGTCAGGAGCCCCCCATAGCAAGGTCGAAGGAGTTGCTTTGCACTTATTTCATAGTCCTCAGGAAGTACTTGATAAATCCGCCCCCTCTCCCATGCCTGCTGTTTCCAGGTGGAGATTTCTCAGCAGAAGTCTCAGGTGGATACCCCCATGCAGGACAGTTTTTCTCTAAGTCTCTTACACTACACTCAGGTTGGCAGGTAAGAGCCCCGAGCACCCAGGTGACACCAGCTAGCCCCTCACCTGCAGAGTGAGTGTGAGGATGCCCATGAGTGTGTGTGTGAGCAAACATCTGGCTTTTCCCTGCATCCCATCCCCAGCTCCTGGAAGGCAAGCTCTGAGTTCATGGAGTCTGAGGGGGCTGGGGAGTTGACCCTCCTCATCTCCACTTATCTGGCTCGTGCCTCTCCCGCCCTTTCCCACACTCTGCTTGCTTCACTACCGGGGCTCCCTTCTTGGGCTTGTCAGATCTCCCAGACTCAGCAGGCACTATGCCATAATTCTCAAGAATAAAGAAAACACTTTAGGGTCTGACAAGCCCAACATTTGCATGTCTGTTTTCAGAGAACTACCCATCTGGGGGATTAAGCCTTTTTTTTTCCCTCCCTCCCTATTCTGCCCAAAGTATGAAAACATGCTTGACATAGTTGCCTGAAAAAGGATTTCTAAAGAGAAAAATACCACCCATACCCTGTGATTTCAGTGACTTGGTTTGAAAAACACCAAGAAGGAAGAGAATTGGGTGGAGAACAGAAAAGAAACAAAAATCTCTTTAGTCAAATAGTCCATGGATCTTAAAGTGGGCAATACATTAGCTTTCCTTTCTAGTCTCAGGAAATACATACATTGATTCCATTAAGCAGAAAAGCATTATCTCTGCCTTGGAGGGGAGGAGGGAGCTGGAAATGCGGGAAGGGACAGAAGCCCAAGCCCAGAGCCAAGTCTCTGGGCAGAGTAGAGACGGGGACTCTCCTTGGGGCATTTTATACTGGGACTCATGCTCCACCAGATGTTAAAAGGCTCTGAATTTGAGAGAGAAAAAATAAAGTTCACCTCATATTTGGGAAGTCCTGCTTCTCGGGGGTCTGCCTCCCACTTTGCGAGGTCCTCTCTTGCTGACTCTGAGCATGTAAAGTGAATTTGTGCAGGGACTCCTGGAGCAAGACCGAGGAGGATGGCCCATCCGAATTGTTGAAGATTTTCGCTTAAGGGTTGATTTCTATAAAGGCAAATTCTGCCCCACCTCGTAGTCTGGGAAAGTGATAAACTTGTAAGCAACCAGGTCCGCTCTGACGTGATGAACTGGTGAAGGGAACACTGAGATATGTTTGTGGCCCTCATTCCAGAGAAGGTGGAGTTTGTCTAAGAAAGTGATTGAGGATCGAGGACTGGTCCAGGTAGATGTAGTAAAAGGCAAGTGTTTGTTCAAAAATTGATTGTGGTGATGAATGCACAACTATATGTTGACACTGTGAACCAATGATTGTGCACTTTGGATGAGTATCTGGTATGTGTCCATATTGCAATAAAATTGCATTTTTTAAAGGCAGTTGTAAGTTTTTAAGGTGAAGGAAATGTGCAATTTCCCAGGCCATCCATTCATTCAACAGCCAGCAATCTGTGTTAAATGGGGATTCCTTTCATCCTGCAAGAGGGCATGTCAGCACGTGAAGCCCTGGAAAGCAGAGATGGTGGAAAGGACAGGCAATTAGAGATGCCAGCAGTTAAAGAGTCAGGGCAGCACGTGTCCTGGAGACAGGCGGCCTGACCCACATGGATCCTAAGAGATTTCCTGTGGTCCCAGCAATCCAAGGGCAGAGGCTGAGGCAGCAGCAGGTCCTGTGTGTCAATCAGGAGAGCAGTTTCAAAATGAAGTCAAAGGGCAGGACCCAGCAAGAAAGTCAGGGAGCTGGTGGGAAGAGCTCAGCCTAGGACTCAGGGAAGAGGAGGGGAGGCTAGTCACGTGGCCCCTGCCCAGACTGAAGGAGCCCTGGTTTCCACTTCTGGGACCAGGGCCAGTTTGAGGCCAGAGACATGAGACTTCACTGCACAGCCACAGCCCCGGCAAAGGCAGTTGCTTAATCTGTGCTGGAAAGCAGAGGGCTGGGCTAGGGCAGGACTAAAAGGGGAACCTTGAGGAAAGAAAGGGGTTAAAAAAAATGTGAAGCCAGAGAACTTGCTTTAAAGGAGAAATATTTCCTCCCTGTTCCCATTAATCCTAGAGTTGAGCCTGGATTATGCTGCCTAAGATAACAGGAGTGAGGAAATGAGGAAACGAGCCAGAGAAGTGTGCGGAAATCCTTGAAGAAGTCCTTGATGTATCATTTTTGTCCCAAAAGTGTGGCAAAAAGCAAGCTCTCTCTCCACCACCTTTATGCCTTCTCCTAGAAAAAGATTAATTAAAAAAAATCCCTATTAAGTGCCCAGCAGAATATATTATGCAAAACACATTTAACTTGCCCACCTTGGATTGCACACTTGGATTTCTCTGTTTTTCCCTCTGCATGACTGAGGCTGTGGCTGGAAGGGAAGCTTGCAGTCAGCTGACAGGGACCTTGTCTCAGGTAGACAGACCCTCGGAGAGAGTGGAGATTGGCAGAAGGTCTGGCCCCACTTCCAACCCCCTAAAAGGAGAGCATCAAGGCCCGAAGGCATTCGACCGGAGGGTGGGAGAGTTAAAGCACAGCCAACACCCCAGCTCCATCTGCCTCACTACCACCCCTAGCCCCAACTCGGCCACCCACTTCTACCTTGCACTGAACTGATTAGTCATCCATAATGCTTAAGTCATTAATTCAGGAAGGAAGCCACGCTAGCTGCCTCCTCTTCTTGTTGGGAGATTGCTGCCGTTGCAAAACACATGAGTAATCAGACATTCCCGGAGCCCTCGTTAAGCTCATTGCCAAGAAAGGTGTCTTTCAGCTCATTTGCAGTTGGGGAAGCCACGCTACAGACCCTGAATCACGCTGGATCCAGGGGAGAGCAAGGCTGAACTTGCCTGAATTCAATATTGCATCACCAAGATCAGCGATGGGAGAGGCTTGCCAGGTCACCAAGCACCACTGATCCCACCCACATTCCCAACCTGGGCTGACTCTCTGACTCTCCACGGGGCACTCTGCTGCTTCAGAGGTTTTGTGAGAATCAAGGGGTCAGAGTCAGACAGACTGGGAGGGATGCTAGAAACTAGCTCAAGTCCATTGCCCCCATTTGGCATATGGTGAAACTGAGGCCCAGGTAGTCTGTGGCACTTACCCAAGGTCACCCAGCTAATTACTACAGACATGGGATAGGACCCTGGTGTCTCAAGTCTCTGTCCTCAGCAATTTCCACTGTGCCAAATTATTCCAGAATAATGCTAAGGCTTGGGGGTTAAGGAAGCACATGAATGGCAAAACAAAGGAAATAACCAAATGTCCATCACTAGGCAAGTAGTTTACAAAATTGGAATTAAATAAAAGGAAATGCCAACCAGTCATTTAAAAGGGTTCCACCGTTCTCTGTATGATAGGGCACCATCTGCATAGCATAGTTTTAAGAGCAGGAAAGCAAGCTGTAGAAACGGTATATGCAGCATGCTACCATTTTGGAAGAATTGACACACACGCGCACACACACTCACATGGCCTTGCAAGGATTCACAAGAGCCGGCAACAGTGGTTGTCACTGGGGAGGCCAGAGGCAGAGAGTATCATGAATAAAAAGTGGGCTTCCTTTATACCCTTTTCCTGGTTGTACAAGCTGGATTGTTTATCCTGGGCCTGTGCAACCTCTTTAAAGGAAAAAAAAATCACACCTTATATCAGGCTAGGGGTCACAGATACAGCTTAACTATCAACATGTAGGTGCTCAATAAATATAGGTTGAATAAAAGATTGATGATTGAAAGATGAGTAACTAAGCAAAATATTTTTGTCTATTTTTGCCCTGAGCCCCAGAGCTAACAATTAAATATACAGCATCATATTTTGGGAAAAGATAGCTCCCAGGAGTGTAGACCACAGTACTGCAGGGCCGGGAAGGAGCACAAGGGTCACTGTGGTCAGTCCTCGTTGGGCAGAGTGCCAGGAGTCAGGACCTGGGCTCAAGGCCTTGGCCAGCTAAAACCTCAAAATCTCAGTTTCCTCATCTGCAAAATGGTAAGAAGAGTATCTCCTTCCTGGAATTTTTGCATTGATCAGATGAGATAATGGATAGGAAAGCACTTCATAATCTCTAAAGTCAAGGGGCTGTGGCTGCTCTAAGTAGTACTAGTTACTATCAGTGTGTGCTTTTTCCGACCAGGGCCCAGGACTGGCCAGGCTTCCTGAGAGTAACTCCTGTTGGTTGCCGCTGAGCCTGGCAAGCCGTCCTTCCCCTTCTCTCTGAATGCTTAGTACCACAGTACTAGGAAAAGCTCTTGAGGGGCTCTTGGGTAACCCCCTTCTCTCCCTTCCCCTCAGGCAATCAAGGCCCAGGCCCAGAACTTGCCTGAGGTCACAAAGGGACAGCGCCAGGAAGAGAATGGCTTCAGGCCTGTGTGTCTTAAAAGCTTTCACTCTTGATGAGTTGTCTGTTCACATGTAGAGACCCCAGAGAGGAATCACACCTTCAGCTTCATCAGCCGCCACCTCATTATTTACCCACCGCCCTC
>PVKY010008285.1:0-14188 GCA_004027775.1 Bradypus variegatus
GAACAACTCTCACACACCATTTTCACTCTAGTGCTTCCAGGGGCTTTGCCAAGGCTGCTGTTGGACCTGTATTGCAGCTCTGCAGCATGCTAGTCTCTGTCCAGAATTTATTTCCTAGAGAACCCAACTTGTGACAATTACCTTAGCTTTGGAGGGCACCAGCCTCAATCCATGAATAAGGAAAGGGGTTGAGGGCTGTTCCCTGTCACATAAAAGGGAAGACATATCTTTTGTAGCATTTTGTGTTTTAACAAGTGCCTTTTACAACATTGATCTGTGGAGCTGAAAACATGTTCCATCATCTGTTGCCTCTGGAAAACTCTCCTCTTTTCTATGACACCTCCTGATTTTCTGGACAGCCCTCATTTCTCCAGAGGTCTTCATTTTTTTAAAGATAAATGCCCTTTTGTGCCCCTGTTTCAAAAGGCAGAGGCTTCAGAGACTTTCTATGGGGCTTAGTGAGACCAGATCTCTGACAATTCCCATGATTCCAATCCCCCCAGAGCTCCGCTTCCCTGAGGTGAGGGGCTACAAGCTTACTGTGGGGACTGATATACATAACCCTGACTTCAGCTCTCACCTGCTTCCAATTTCCATCTTGCAGTCACAATAGCATAGTAAGTGCATGGTTTGATCCACCATCTAATCTATCCCAAACACATGAAAATAGATAAAATAGAAAAAAGATAAAAAGGCATGGGGAGACTTAAAGCCAAGTCAAACATTCCCATATCCAGAAATGGGCCGGCAATGAAAGCCACAAGCAAAGCTGTGACCAAGCTTCGCCCATGAACTCTGAGATCAGAGTCAGGCACAGGTGGCTGGATGTTTTATTCTTGTAGGGCAAATTTGCTCCCTACACAGTAGGACATCAGACAGAGTCATTATTTGAAGTCAGGCACTGGAATGGGACTCCCCTGTCAAAAAACGACGCTTGCTGACTTGAGGTCTGGGTTAGCAGCATCATCCTGAGATGGAGGTTGCAAACCACATTAGGAGACATAATTTTGGACTTGAGGACCAAGGAGCTAGGAGGAGGTGATCACAAGATAGATGGAAAGGAGATAGAAAAAGCAAAATAGAAAACAACCAAGTGAAAAGTAAATCTCACAACTTATAAAAGAACAGAATACTGAGAAAGATAGCCAATAGAATCAATAGTTAGAAAAAAATTGTTCTTGAATAAAATTAATTTTCTAAAACAGACAAGATAGAATTCAACAAATTATTGCAAATACTGAATCTTATGTATATATATTTAGTTTCTAGAGTATTAGAATAGCTAGAAGGAAATAACTGAAATGGTGGAACTGTAACCCATAACACTCTTTGAAATTTGCTCTATAGCTACCTGGTAAGTCATACTTTGAAATTTATCACCTTTATGTATATATGTTATATTTCACAATAAGAAAATAATTGAAATTGTGGAACTGTAACCTGTAACATTCTTTGAAATTTGCTATTTGTTAAATTGTACTTTAAACATTATCACTTGTCTCTCTCTATATTTCACAATTAAAAACATAAAAAATTGATTTTGTAAAACAATCTTACAAAGTCTTTATAAAAAGAAGTCTTTGGATATTCAAAGAACTAAATGGAAAAAAAACCATAAAACAAGGAATTTGGAATAGGTAGAAATGAAATAAAAAGAGGTGAATATGAAAAATCAAATTAAAATCTTAGAAATAAAAAATATAATATTGAAAATTTGCAAACCTGATAGATGTGAAAAGCTTTAGACTAATTACAGTTAGAGAGAGAATTGGTGAATGAGAAGATAATATTGAGGAATTTGTTAGAATGCAGCATAGAAAGCAAGGAGATAAAAAAATATGAAAGCATATTTAAGAGACATAAAGAAGAGATCGAGAAACTCCAACAGATATCTAAATAGGGCTTCCAGAAAAAGAAAATGAAGTGAATAACAGAAGAGCAATATTTGAGGAAATGATAGCTTTCTTCTCCTGAGCTGAAGAAAGATTTGACTCTTTTGATTGAAAGTACTCCTGAGAAACAAGCAGGGTAAATAAAAATAGATGGAGACACATTGTGGTGAAATGTCAAAGCATCCAGGATAAAAAACAAAAAACAAAAAACAAAACTTGAAAGATACTGAAAAGAAAAGACTTTACATACAAAGAGAAAGCAGCCAGGCTGACAGCAGACTTCTCATCAGTAACAACAGATGCTGGAGAACAGTGAATTAATTTCTCCAAAGCACAGGGGGAAGTACAAGTCAACTTAGAATTTTATAGCCATGTAAACCATCATTCAAGAATGAGAGCAAAATAAAGATATTATTAGAGACTCAGAGTCTAAAAGAGATTACCATCTTCAGAAATAAATTGTTGAAAATTTCTTCTGCAAAAAGGAAGATTGGGCTACAAGAAACAATTGCGAGCATACAAATCAATTTTTTTAAAAGTTGGTAAACCTAATTAACAATTTGTTTAAAAACAATTAAAATTATTTTTGTGTGTTAAAAAAGTAGTAAAACTAAAATTTCGGGTCAATAAAAGAATAAATAACAAGATGGGGGAAGAGGTAGTCAATGTTCAGTTAAAGGGTGCTAAGTCCTTTTTATATTCAGAAGGAAGATAGAAATAATGAAAAACTTTAGACTTTGTTGGAAAGTTTGTGGTTAAGTGTTTATATCAAAAAAAAATAAAGATAAACAACAAAAGAAGAGAAATACAATTTGTAGATTGCAAGCCAGCAGAGACAGGGAATAAAGAAATAGAGAAAAATCTTATCAGTCCTGCAGAAGTCAGTAAAAGAGACAAAAGGAAGCAAAGATAAAGGATGGAAAGCAAAACACACAAAATATAGTGGCAAAAATCAACCCAATTATATCAATAACCAGAATAAATGTAAAAAGATTAAATTCACTGATTAAAAATAGATTATATGACCAGTGTTTAAGAATACAAAAAAGCAGTCTGTCTGCTGTATACAAGAGTGGCACACAAAGGCTGAAAAGGCACATTCTACTCAAAAGAAAGCTGGTGATTTCAGATTAAATTGAGTTTATGGCAAATGCAGATGATTCTCAAATCTGAGCTTTTACCTCTTGACCTCTCTTGAGGCTTCTAGGATGAACCTCTCTATACATCTCTATGCAATGTCCTGCAGACATGGCCAACTCAAACCTGCCAAAACTGAAATCATCAATTTCCTTTCTAAATTGTCTCCTCTCATCTCTAAATCAATTACTGGCCTCACTGTCTACACAGTTGCCCAGCTGTCTTTGATCCTATTCTCCCTCACTTTCCACATGGAAATTGGTCTCAAGCCTGTCACTTTCTTCCACTGTGCTTGCTTTGAGTATCAGGGCGATCAAAACAGAGACTGCATCTCTCTGGAAGACCCAGAGGCTTCCTGACAGCCCCTCACCCTGCAGCAGTTGATGCCTTTGAGGAGAGCATCCCCTGGAGTGCAGATGGGAGGGGCAGGCTCCTTTCAGGTGGGTGGAGTCAGCAGAAAAGAAATGGTGAGCAGGGACTGCACTCTCTAGCCAAATTGGCCCGTGACAACCAATCCAGGTCCACCGAAGGAGGAGCAGAGTAGAGCAGTAATGCTGGCATAGGCGTAAGCAGAAAACAAAGCCCCGGCTCTGCAGAGTGGGGAGGAGGCAGGGAGAACCAGTGAGTGTTGTTGGGGGATGTGTGCGTGCTAGGGAAGGGAACTGCTGGACACAGACCCACCACCGCCTGTGTGTCCAATCCCAGCCAGTGGTGCAGAGGGAGACGAGGAGGCTGTGTCTGTGTGTGAGTGTGTGAGTGTGTGTGTGTGTGGGGAGGGGCATGGAAGCCTTAGAGTACTTTGGCCCTCCTTGTATTGGACCATGTCAAGTTGCAAGAATTTCACTTCAATCTGGCAGTTGTCAGTGCCCTTTGCTGCAACACAAATCAAATATTCTATTGGGTCGATGCAGAGCAGTCATTAAGTGACCTGCCTTGGGGGATTGCATGCATCATTGTCATCAAAGTGATGCTTTCCTGTCAAGCAGGCACAAGTCCGGCTGCAAAGTCCGGCTATTTCATGACCCAGACTCGACCACGGAAACTGTAACAGAGGAGCCTTAAACCCTGGTCTTTGTTTTGCATAGATCCACACTCTGCCTTAATTGATTTACGTATGTATGTATATTTTTTTGTAACAATTAGGCAGTTGCTTCAAAAAATACATATATTCTTGTGACTCTTTCTCCCCTGTATTTAAGGGTTCAACGGCAAAGTAAATTCAAATACTTTGCAATGCTGGGAGTGTCCAGAACAGGGAAAGTGTCTGAAGAGGAGGGAGGAAACACTTCATTTTGACAGGCTCATGGGATCCCCCAGGGGCTTAATTACTCTGGTCCAGTGTTGCTTGGTTGCTGGCAGGGACTGAGACGCAGAAGACACTTGCACATTCTAAAGGGGAAGCGGCTGGTCCCCAGGCTCTAGGAAGACCAAGTGAAGCATGGCCAGCCTCCCCCACTCAAGAAAGCAGACAGACCATTGAGGCCTTCCCTTCTGCGACGCTGCCTTGGTTTTAATGAAAACTGTCCGTGTGCTGCTACTCACTCCTAATTATCTGTGCTCTGGCCTGACAGGCTGATGTTTTTATTTTGTGGATGCCAGACTGGTAGAAATGGTTCTTTCATAAGAAATCATACCCCTTTTAAACTGAGTTTTCTTTTTGCCCATCATTTGTTTTTGTAAACATTTCAGGATTAATTGAACACTCTTCCCCCTTCCAACCAAAACACATGCTTGCCTTCCCTGCACAATATGGCAATCTTGGCATTTGATCATCTCCACACGCTTTCATTCCTGAGTCCCCAAGTGCTGACAAAAGACTGGTCTCAAGTAACCTTAGGCTGCAGTGTTGGAGAAAATTGAGTTTCATTTCAGATTAGCCTCTTCAGTTTCTGCCTCTGAAAACCTCATTTTCTATAAATCTGGGTTTGGATATCTTCAGGCTCACCTTGAGTATCTGACTATGTATCTTTTGCTTGTCTTTCTAATTATAACTATGGGTTTGGAAACTTTGTACAATATGTCATGTTTTGAGTAAGGGGAGAAAAAGTCAAATCTGGGCCGACTTTAAAAAGTGTCAAAAATTGTTCTTGAACATAATTTTTTTAATTTTATTTTGAAATAAATTCAAAGTTATAGGAGCAATTGTAAAAACAATGCAAACCCCATACACAGAACTCCAGCATACCGTGACCTCCCTCCCCCATACCCCAATCCACCAACTTTAACATGCTGTCACACCGCTATTTCTTTGCCTCCCTCCCTCCCTCCCTCCCTATCTGTCATCCATCATCTATTGCTCTGTCTTCTGAACATATGAGAGCTAGTTGCACACATCCTTGAACACTGTAATTCACATATACAATTCCCATGAACAAGAACATTCTTTTATGCAGTCCCATTAAACAAAGCTAAGATATACAAGAGATTCAACATTGATACAAAGCTTACATTCTATATTTCTTTTTTTTTTCCTTCCTTATGTCTCAACTGTGTCCCTTTGAGCCTCCTGTCCTCCATCCTCAGATCCCATCCAGGGTCATCCTTGGCATTCAAATGTCACCTATTTAGACTATCTTTTTTTTTTTCCCTCAATTGTGGAAACATATATACAGCCTAAATCTTCCCATTCCACCCCCTCCCTAGCATTCTATTATTGGGATTAATCACATTTAGAATGTTGTAATGCTATCTCTTTCCCACCATCCATTACTAGAAATTTCTCTTCACCTCAAACAGCAACCCTACACTCATTTCTTAACTCCCCATTGCCCCTTCCCCCATTTCTCTTAACCCATACTCTACTTTTCATCTCTATGGTCATATTCTCTGATAATTTCTTTGTGTTTACTGTGGGGCTTAAAATTAACCTCTTAAATCCATAACAATCTTGATTTTCTTTGATACCAACTTAACTTCAATAGGACACATAAACTATGTTCCTATACTCCATCATTCCCCCACCTTTATATAGTTCTTGTCAAAAATTACATATTTTACGTTGAGTTCAAAACCACTGATTTGTCATTAGAGTTTGTGTATTTTATATCATGTAGGAAGTAAATAGTGGAGTCACAATTCAAAAATTATTGACTTCTATTTGTATTCCATTGTGGTCAGAGAATGTGCTTTGAATATATTAAAAAAATTCTTTTCTAATTTATTGAGGCTTGTTTTATGTCCTGGTATATGGTCTATTCTGGAGAAAGATCTGTGATCACTAGAGAAAAATGAGTGTCCTGGTAATTTGGGATGTAAGGTTCCATATATGTCTGTTAAAATTTTCCAGTATCTGAAGTAGGGCAGGTCTTTTATTGGCAAACTCTCTCAGCATTTGTTTATGAAAAATTTAAGCTCTTCCTCAAATTTGAAGGAGAGTTTTGCTGGATAAAGTATTTTGGGTTGGAAATTTCTCTCTCTTAGAATTTTAAATATGTCATGCCCCTGCCTTCTCACCTCCATGGTGGCCGCTGAGTAGTCACAACTTAGTCTTATGTTGTTTCCTTTGTATGTGGTGAATTGCTTTTCTCTTGCTGCTTTCAGAACTTGCTCCTTCTCTTCAGTATTTGAGAGTCTGATCAGAATATGTCTTGGAGTGGGTTTATTTGGATTTATTCTATTTGGAGTTTGCTGGGCGTTTATGCTTTGTGTATTTATATTGTGTAGAAGGTTGGGGAAGTTTTCCCCAACAATTTCTTTGAATATTCTTTCTAGACCTTTACTCTTCTCTTCCCCTTCTGGGACACCAATGAGTCTTAGATTTGGATGTTTTATTTTATCTGTCATATCCCTGAGATCCATTTCAATTTTTTTGATTTTTTTCTTCATTCTTTCTTTTTTTCTTTCATTTTCTGTTCTGTGGACTTCTAGGACACTGAGTTGTTCAACTTCCTCTAATCTTGTATTGTGAGTATCCAGAGTCTTTTTAATTTGGCCAACAGTTTCTTTTATTTCCATAAGATCTTCTATTTTTTTTATTTACTCTTGCAATTTCTTCTTTAGGCTCTTCTAGGGTCTTCTTTATGTCCCTTATATCCTGTACCATGGTCTTCTTCATGTCCTCTATATCCTTTGCCATGTTTTCATTCCTTGATTGTAATTCTTTGATTAATTGTGCTAAGTACTGTGTCTCTTCTGATATTTTTATTTGGGTGTTTGGGATTGGGTTCTCTATATCATCTGGTTTTATCATATGTATTAAGATTTTCTGTTGCTTTTGGCCTCTAGGCATTTGCTTTGCTTGATAGGGTTCTTTCAAGTTGTAAAAAAAATACCAGTCTAATTTTTCAGAAATACAAGTTGGAAATACACTTTCTCTAACTAACCAGCAGATGGCATCTGCAAGTCACCTATACCCCTCAAGTCAGTTCTCCTCAACTTTGTCCTTGTGGTGTGTAGGGAAATGATTCTTGTGGGGTTCAGTTGGTGAACTCAGTTTGGATGTGTTTTTGGAGCCATCTGCCCTGAATGTTGGGCGTGTGTCTGAGTGATTAGGGAGGCAGGGCAGCTCTAATATTCAAACCCCCGACGTGTTCCCAGAGATTCAAGGCTGCTGCAAGAGTCTAAGCCTTAATTTCAGTTCTGCCCCAGACCCTCTCTGTCACTGACCCACAAACCACCGGCATTGACGTAGTGTCCCTGGGTTTTCCGAGCAAGCCCCCCTTCTTAGCTGTGATCTTCCAGGACCTCTGCTGAGGGAAGGCTGTGCTATGTTACAATTGTGTGCCATCCCTCAAGGTAAGCCTCGGGCCGCCGGGCTGTGCAGGGGCGCTCTCAGCCTGATGCAAAGATGGCTGAACGGGCATCTCAACCCCCCTCCCCTCACACAGTTCCTCCTTCCCAGCTCCGGGATGACTGGCACGGCTCTGGGCTGTGGGTACGGCCCTGGGCAGGAGTGTCTCCAGCCTGCCGGGGAGCCAGGTGCAAGCAGCGGGGTTTCTTGATCTGCAGCAGTCTATCCCCCATGCCAGATGCTGAGAGGCCGGCTAAGCCCGCTCCTGCCGTGCTTTGCTCCGTGGTTCCCACTGTCACAACTGCAGCCACTCCTGGGTTTTTCCCTTTTTTTTTTTTAAAGAACCAGTCTGTCTCCAAACACTAACCCTTGGCTTCCCCATACTGCAGCATGGCCGTGGGTCTTTCAGCCAGCTTACTCACTCGTTTCAGAATGCAGACTCCTGGTTTCACCAAGTGTATGCCCCCTGTGGTTCTAACAGACCTTGTCCAGCTGGGGCATAGCTGAAATCAGTATTCTGGGTCACCTTCTTGTTTTTATTTAGTATTTTTCACAGAGGTGTTTTTTTTGCCCTGTCTCACCTAGCTGCCATCTTATGTCCTACTCACTCTAATGTAATTTTACTACTAAGACTCCATGGCAGAGAAAAAATGCCAGGAAGTGACATGATTGTCTTCTTTCTTTCCACTATTGCATGCCACATTTTTAAAAACAAAACAAAACAAAAACTCTCCACCTACCCCATTATCACCTGCTCCATCCAATGTTGTTTATGAGAATCACCTTGCTCATAAGAATCACCTGGGGAGTTACAAAATTTACCCAGGTGTGTCGGCAGAATAATGATCTCCCGAAGGCAGCCATGTCTGAATCCCTGGAAACTGTATAGGTGTTACCTTCCACGGCAAAAGTGATTTTGAATATTTGATTAGGCTAAGGACCTGGAGATGGGGAGATGATCCTGGATTATCTGGGTGGGCCCCATGTAATCACAAGGGTCCTTAGAAGTGGGAAAAAGAGACAAGCAGAAGAGAGAGGGAAATGTGAGTACAGAAGAAAGGTACAGAGAGATGCAGTATTTTTGGCTTTGAGGATGGCAGAAGGGGCATGTTCCAGAAGCTGAAACAGGTAGGAAACTCAGCCCTGCTGGCACCTTGATTTTAGCCCATTGAGACCCATGTCAGAATTCTAACTTACAGAGCCGTAAGATAATTTGTGATAATTTGTTAGAGCAAAAGTGGGAAACTAGTATACCACATTAACTTACTCCAATCCAAGTAAATCAGAATTTTGAGAGGTGGTGCCCAGGCATCGGTAATGTTGAAAAGTTCTGCAGGCGATTCTGATGGCAGAGAGGTGGAACACCAGTGCATCTGCTGAACATGAGTGGGTTCCCTGTCCTTCCCTCACTACTTGCTCGTCAGTTCACTGACATCTGCTGCTTATCCCACCACTCCTCTGAAACTCTTACATACTCGTCACATCCCTGTTGATAGAGCCAGTGGAAACTTCCCTCTCCTTATCTTACTTAATAGTAACACCCTGGCCATTTCCTCATGCTCCAAACAGTCCCCTGCTCTGGCTTCCCTAACCCTGGCTTCCCTGACTCTGGCTTCCCTGTTTTCCCTCTTACCTCTCTGGTCATGTTTGTGATTCCCTTTGGCTGCTGCTCTTCCTTGGCTCGGCCCTTATCCACGCAGCACCTTAAGCCAGAAACTTGGGAATCCTACCCCTTCATCATGCTCCTCTCCCCAGATCTAAGTAATTACTTCTCTCCATTTGCTCAGTATCATCATATGTATTTATATGTTAGTGTATCTCTTTGTATAGCTTTTTTAGTGTTGCCCTAGGCAATGTGTGTGTGTATATACATATCATATTATATATATGTATAATATGTATACATACACATTTTGATACACAACTATCAAAATGACTAAAATAAAATAAATTTAAAAGAGTGATCACACCAAATGTTGGCAAGGATGCAGAGAAACTGGATCACTCATACATTGCTGGTGGGAATATAAAATGGTATAGCCACTCTGGAATATAGTTTGGCAGTATTTTTAAAAAAATGAAACATGCAACTATCAGATTACCCAGCAATTGCCTGTCTTGGCATTATCCCAGATAAATGAAAACATGCACACACATAAACCTGTGCATTAATATTTATAGCAACTTTATTTGTAACAGCTAAAAGCTGGAAACAGCTCAGGTGTCCTTCAATGAGTGAATGGTTAAATAAACTGTAGATCAATATCACAGAATACCACTCAGCAATGAAAGGGCATGTGCTATTCACGCATGCAAAACCTGGATGACTCTCCAGAGAGTTATTCTAAGTGAAAAAAAAAGTCAATCCCAAAAGGTTACATACTGTATCATCCCATTTATACAACATTTTTGAAATGATAAAATTATAGCAATGGAGGTCAGATTAGTGGTTGCCAGAGGTTGAGGAGGAGTGGAGGTGGGAGGGAAGTGGGTGTATAAGAGAGCAACATGAGGGATCCCTAGGTGATGGAAATGTTCTGAACCTTGGCTGTATCAATGTCAATATCCCGGCTGTGATATTATACTATATCATATGTATTATATAGTTTTGTAAGATAACATTGGAGGAAACTGGGTCAAAGGTACACGGGATCTCTGTATTAGCTTACAACTGCTTGTGTTTCTACAATTATCTCAAAATATAAAATTTTATTTTCAAAAACCAAAACAACCAATTTACTCAGAATAGGAATTCTGGTTCTGGTCAAATGGAGTAAGGCCACCATAGCTTTACATCTCCTGCTGAGTAAAGAGATTGAATCAGTCATAAAAAACCTCCCAACAAATAAAAGCCAAGGACCAGATGGCTTCACAGGTGAATTCACCAAGCATTCCAAGAGGAAGTAACACCAATCCTGCACAAACTCTTCCAAAAAATTGAATAAGAGGGAACACTACCTAACTCATTCTATGAAACCAACATCACCCTAATACCAAAGCCAGACAAGAATATTACAAGAAAAGAAAATTACAGACCAATTTCTCTAATGACTATGGATGCAAAAATTCTCAACAAAAATACTGGCAAATTGAATCCAACAGCACATTAGAAGAATTATACACCATGATCAAGTGGGTTTTATCCCAGTTATTTAAGGATGGTTCAATGTCAGAAAATCAGTTAATGTAATGCATCACATTAACAAAATGAAGGGGAAAAACCACATGATAAACTCAATTGATGCAGAAAAGGCATTTGACAAAACCAACATCCTTTCTTGATTAAAAAAACTCTTCAAAAGATTGAAATAGAAGGAAACTTCCTCAACATGATAAACAGTATATATGAAAAACCCACAGCTAAGTCTTTCAATGGTGAAAGACTGAGAACTTTCCCTCTAAGATCTGGAACAAGACAAAGATGCCCACTGTCACTACGGTTATTCCACATTGTGCTAGAGTTCTAGCTAGAGCAGTTAGGCAAAATAATAATAATAAAAAGAAAAGAAATAAAAGGCATCCAATTTGGAAAGGAAGAAGTAGAACTTTCACTATTTGCACACAACTGATCCTATATATAGAAAATCCTGAAAAATCTACAACAAAGCTACTAGAGCTAATAAATAAATTCAGCAAAGTGGTGGGGTACCAGATGAACACGCAAAAAGTCAGTATTGTTTCTATATACTAGTAATGAGCAGAGTGAGGAGGAAATCATGAAAAAAATTCCATTTACAATAGCAACTAAAAGATGCATGTATCTAAGAATAAATTTGACCAAGGGTTTATATAAAAAACTATAAAACATTGCTAAAATAAATTAAAGGAGACCTGAAGAAATGTTAAGGATATGTCATGTTCATGATTGGAAGACTAAATATCATCGAGGTCAAAACACAAATTGATTTACAGATTCAATGCTATCCCAGTCAAAATTCCAACAACCTACTTTGCAGAAATAGAAAAGCCAATTACCAAATGTATGTGGAAGGGTAAGGGCCCTGAATAGCAAAAAAAAAAACTTGAAAAAAATAAACAAAGTTGGAGGACTTGGAGGACTCACACTTCCTTACTTCAAAGCATATGAAAAAGCTATAGTAGTCAAAACAGCATGCTACTGGTGGCATGAAAATAGATACACTGACCAATGGAATTAAACTGAGAGTTCAGAAATAGACACTCCCATCCATGGCCAATCAATATTTGACAAGGCTGCCAAGTGCACTTAACTGCCAAGAATAGTCTCTTCAACAAATGGTGCCAGGATAACTGGATATACATACCCAAAACAATGAAACATAAATTAAATAAAAATGGATCAAAGACCTAAATATAATTGCCAGGACCATAAAACTCCTAGAAAAAAATATAGGGAAGCATCCTCAAGATCTTGTGGAAGGCAATTTTTTCTTAGACTCTGCATCGAAAGCACAAGCAATGAAAGAAAAAAATAGACAAATGGGACCTCCTCAAAATTAAAGCTTATGTGCAGAAAAGGACTTTGTCAAAAAAGTGAAAAGGCAACCAACTCAATGGGAGAAAATATTTGGGAACCATATATCCTATAAATGTTTAATATCCAGAATATATAAAGAAATCCTATAGCTCAACAATAAAATGATAACCCAATTGAAAAATGGGCAAAAGACTTGAATAGACATTTTCCAAAGAGGAAATACAAATGGCTAAAAAGCACATGAAAATATGCTCAGCTTCACGCTATTAGGGAAATGCAAATCAAAATCACAATGAGATATCATTTCACACCTGCTTGAATCGCCACTGTTAAAAATACCTGAAAACTACAAGTGTTGGAGAGGGTGTGGAGAAATAGGAACATTCATTCTCTGCTGGTAGGAATGTAAAATGGTGCAGCCACTGTGGAAGACAGTTTGGTGGTTCCTTAGGATGTTAGATAGAGACTTGCCATATTATCTTGCAATCTCTCTACTAGGTATGTACCCAGAAGAACGGAAAGCAGGGACTCAAAGACATTTGCACACTGATGTTCATAGTAGCATTATTCACAATTGCCAAAAGATGGAGGCAACCAAAGTATCGATCAACTGATGAATGGATAAACAAAATGTGGAATATACATATAATGGAATATTCTTTAGCTGTCAGAAGGAATGAAGTCCAGATGCATGTGGCAACATACATGAATCTTGAGGGCATTATGCTGAGTGAAATAAGCCAGGCACAAAAGGACAAATATTGTATGATTTCACTCATATGAACTAATTATAATAAGCAAACTCATAGAGTTAGAATCTAGAAAATGGGTTACCAGGGAATAGATGAGGCATAGAGAATGGGGAGATGATGCTGAATTTGTACAGAATTTCAATTTAGAATGATTATAAATGTTAGAAATGGATACTGTTATGGTAGTAGATTATTATAAGTCCAATTAAAAGCACTGAATTATGTATGTGAATGTGGTTGAAAGGGGAAGTTTTGGGTTGTGTATGTTACTAGAAGGAGAGTTAGACAATAAAACATGGGACTGAATAACACAGGGAACCCTGCTGTGGATGTTGGGAGAGCATTAATAATACAAGTGTAAGAATGCTCTTTCAAGAATTATAACAAATGTGTGGTACCAATACAAAGTGTTAGTAATAGAGAGGTATATGGGAAAAAATACACCTAATGCAAACTACAGGCTATATAGTTAACAGCAATATTTTAAAATTATTTCATCATTGTAACAAAGGTACCACACCAATGCAAAATGTCAACATTAGTTGGGTACATGGGAACACTATTTTTTTTTAACATGAATTTTATATAAACCTACAACTTCTCTAATTAAAAAATAATAATTTTTTTAAAAAACTATGATGCTATGGGAAATAAAGCAAATGCGGATACTGCAATTGTATGATTTCTATATAAAATGTAAATACAAATAATCTAGAGACAGAATTAGATTAGAGGTTGGTTATGTAGGGCTGGGGAAGGATAGAGGGACTGAGAGGTGACTGCTAAGGGGCATGGGGTTTTACTTTTTGGAGTACTGAAAATGTTCTAAAATTAATTGTGGTGATAAATGCACAACTCTATGATTATACTAAAAGCCACTAATTATACACTTTGGATGGACTGTATGGTATGTGAATATATCCTCATAGAACTTCTAAGAACAAGAAAGCTATATTAGTTATGTTAATATCAAAGTAGACTTGGGAATAAGGAGTATTACCAGGGGTAACAAGTGATACTAAATAATGATGAAAAGTATCAATTCACCAAGAAGACGGATGATTCTAAATGTGTATTTGGGATTTTTTTGTAGCTTAACAAAATAGCTAGTTGGTTAGTTGTTTTGTTTGTTTTTCTAACAGCTTACTTGGACATTCTAGGCAGAGCCTGGAAGCATTGTTATATATACTTAGAAAAGTCCTTCTAGTTGTTTTCCAGTCAA
>PVKY010008286.1:0-14188 GCA_004027775.1 Bradypus variegatus
TTACACCACACAGAGTCCCTTCCACCCCTGAATTCTGGGGCTGGTCCTCCAGAGCGGCAAGAATGCCTACCCAAGTCACTTCTCACCAAGTGCTATGGGGAGAGACAGCCTTACCCTTAGTGCTACTTCTTGGGGATATTTGAGCCCAGGCCCCCCAGTGTCATCTGACCACATCACTCTCTCTCTTAAACCCTCCAATGGTTCCCCATTGCCTCCAGGATCAAGTGCAAGCTCCATGACCAGGCCTTCAATTCCCTTGCTTCCCAATCTGGCCCCTGTTAGCTCTCTGGTACCTTCTCCCTACACCATGTATCCCACTGTCTAACCACTTATGCACCCTGTGCATGCTGGAGTCTGACTTGCACATAAGTCTAAAGGCTATTTTCCAAGGCTTAAAGCTGCCAACAGTGCCTCACTTCAATGGCTGCCTCTCTCTTACTAATTGATGTCATCAGAATTGCATTACTGTAGATGCAGACACAGGCAATGCCAGGGCACATTCTAATGTAGGGCCTTACTCTGGTGCTCACACCACCCTGGGGACTGCACCTGCATGAACGTCATGCAAACCACTTTCCAGAGTGGCTCTCTCCATGGGAGCAGCTGTGGCTCCCTTCCACCTCCCCAAAGCTCACTGCTATGGAGCAGAGACAGTTGTATTAGGACACATCACAGCACCTCGCTGCCAAAGTGACAGCTACAATTGTGTTTTGGCCGACAGCTGGAGATGAGAGAATGTGGAAACAGCCAAAGCCTCACAAGTCTTTGTGAATCAGCAGTTTGTGCTACACATCCAGCTGGTAAGTGGGGCGGGCTCATCCTGCCAGTGGTCCAGGCTCTCCCTTGGGGCACCAGGGACCCTCAGATGAAGGTATCCACTGGATGGTGATGTTTAATGCCCCCAAGGGCCACTCCAGGGCCCAGAGGAGCAGAAGAATCAGGGTGGCCAACTCAGGCAAGGCCCAACCCCAAGGGAACATGTGTCTGACTTCTAGGCAAAGGCAGGGTGGGCAAAGGAAGTGGTCAAACTGCCCATTATGGTGGGCAGCCTCATATAAGATATGCTCTTGTTGGGCTGAGGATCTCTGCCGATGCCCCAGGGTACCACCTCCACCAGGAGTGCAAAGTAGTTGGGTCAGAATAGGGGCGAAACACAACAATATAAACAACTTGCACAGCAGCAGCAGCAGGTTCCAATTACTGAGTCCTTTGTGGACAGAAGCTGTGCTGACCACTTTCCCTACTATGCTGGTTTGGATGTATTGCAGCCCCCAAAATGCCATTATCTTTAATGCAATCTTGTGGGGGCAGATTGATTAATCTTTTTGGGTTAGGGTGTGACCTGTTGATTGGATGTTTCCATGGAGATATGCCCCACCCATCTGTGGGTGATGACTTTGATTGGATAATTTCCATGGAGATGTTACCCCATCCATTCAAGGTGGGTTTGAATTAGATCACTGGAGCTATATAAATGAGCTGACAGACAGAAGGAACTCAGTACAGCTGTGAGTGACATTTGGAGAGCAATTGAGAGAGACATTTTGAAGACCGCCATTGAAAACAGACTTTTGCTCTGGAGAAGCTAAGAGAGGACAAACCTCCCAAGAGCAACATTTTGAAGAACCCACAGGAACTGAGAGAGGAGCAAGAACACAACCTGGGATCAGTAGGTGCCAGCCATGGGCCTTCCCAGCTTAGAGAGGCTTTCCTGGAAGCCACTGGCCTTCCTTTGATGAAGGTACACAATTGTTGATGCCTTACCTTTATGGCCTTGAGACTGTAACTGTGTAACCAAATAAACACCCTTTCTAAAGCCAATCCATTTCTGGTATTTTGCAAAAAGAGCAGCATTAGCAAACCAGAACACCTGTCATCCATTTTTGGATCTTTATCACAACCCAATGGGGTAGCTTCTACTATTATCCCCATTTTACCAGTGAAGAAACTGAGTCTCAGAGAGTAATTTGTGTCCACATGGCTGGTAAGAGTGGAGACAGAGCTTCAGAGCTCAGTTGGTTTATGCCTGATTGTGCTGGTTTGGCCTTTTAAATCCAGTCTTGGTTGTAGGAAACTAAGAAATTCCCAGTGCTTTCCTCAAATTTGGTGTGATGACATGGGGGTCTCCGACTCGATTTTGACCTGGAAGCCAAGATATTACCAACGAAAATAGACAACAGTTATTTCAGGTGACAGGTGCTAGGCTGTGGAATGGGGAAAAAAATTAAAGCTACAGGGATTTCCTTATTGTACATTTTTGCATGTTCAGCAAACAAGGGTCATCAGGAAGCTGATCCACCCATGTTTCCCCTGGAGACAGAGGGCAAAAGCAGGAACTGTCCCTTCCCCTCTGACCTGCAGGCCTCTCAGGCCCCAGCAACCAACGGTGGCCTCCCCTGCCTGGGGCTTGCCTCTCATTCAGCCCTGGCCCAGGTTGGAGCCAAGGCCTCTGGGAGGGGTGAGATGACATTCTCAGGATTCTCCCAGGCACGCTGCAGCCCTCCTCAAACCTCTTCTTGGAGCAGAACCTGTCTGTCCTCACATACTGCCAAACACCTATGGGCAAGGAGGCAGGAGGCTAGCAACTGCACAACACGCATCTCAAGAGGGAGTCTGAAAGGCCGGTCAGGCTGGGGACGCAGAAGTGTTTGTATTTCAAGTGGCTCCTGTCCATGAATCACCAATTTCGTTCTGTGCTCGCAGCTCTGCGAAGGCATCATTTCCACCCAGGCTCACATGGAGCTGGCGGCCAGAGCCTCTTAGAAGGGCTATAAATAGCAGATCATCAACTCACCTCTTCAGAGCTCATCACAGCTCCTCCATTGACTGTGCGTCTTCCTGCAGCCTGCACGTCACTGTCACTCAGATTTCCCAGGTGAAGCCGGGCTGAGAGATCCAGGGCACACTCTGGGGGGCTGCAGGGTTTCCGTTCCCAGAGCCGCTCAGGGTGACAGTGAGGGCAATGGCAGACTTTTGAAGATCTTGACATTTAAGGTGTCATAATTATCATCTCAGATCTCTGAGCTCCTCTCCAATTAAATGCAGCAACAAGGGACTGTCATTTCTCTCTGAGTCCTAGAAATAAAAGGCAAAGGACTCACCAAACACACAGCCGGAGAAAGCCACATGGAGGATTCTGTGGGTAGCAACAAATAAAAGGTTTCATGCCTTCCCATGGACCTGTCTTCTAGCACTCTGAAGGGAAATACTTTATACCTCTCTGGCTTGACGAGTGAGATCACATGTTTTGGTATTATTACTCTTATCAGCCACTGTTTATGGAGTGTCCCTGTGTGCCAAGCACTGTGTCAGCCTTCACAAGCGGCACCTCAAATCATCACCACAGCCATGTGTCATTTGCGTATTATCATTTGCTTTATGCAGATGAGGCTGTGGCTCACAGAGGACTGATGACTCATTCCAGAGTCACACAGACAGGATTTCAGTCCAGGGCTGCTGGATTCCAGAGCCCAATCTCTCAACCACCACACTTGCTGCCTCCTCAGAGGGCGACTCACTGTGCATGTGTCCACGTGTGTCCACACACATGCCCATGCACTGTCCATGAGT
This sequence comes from Bradypus variegatus, assembly GCA_004027775.1. NCBI lineage: Eukaryota > Metazoa > Chordata > Mammalia > Pilosa > Bradypodidae > Bradypus > Bradypus variegatus. The sequence continues at coordinate 3,571 of PVKY010008286.1, forward strand.
GTGTCCATGTGTGCCAGCTGTCACGGGTCCATATGTATATCCACACCTGTGCCCATGCATGTGTCCACGTGTATCTACATGGCCTGAGGTGCCTGGACTGGAGTCTCCCTTTCTCACCTTCACACACTCCATGACCGTAGTAGAGGTTGGATGCCCCCAGATTCATCATCCCCCAAGTCCAGCCCCCAGGGCATCCTCAGGCATCCTGAATTTCCCACATCATCATCTTCTCTCAAATCTGATCTTCCAGGTTCTCCTGCAGGAAGAGCACCAACCTCCACACAGCTATCTAGGCCCAACTCATGGTCCTCCTCATACCTCCCCCTTCAGTTTCCTGAAGTAAGCACAGGGCAGCTGGGGCTCCCCTTAGGGCAGCCTCCCTCCAGTCTCATTCTTCCTCTGTCTCCCCAGAGTCGCCGCACATGTCTGGGGTCTGGTCTTGTTTAGTGGGCCTGTCACAGTAGCCCTTCAGCTCAGTGAGGCAACTGGGAAATGTTCTGAGAACACAGATTCCTGGTCTTATCACCAGACCATCTGAAATAAAATCTCTAAGGGTTTAGGCCAGGGTCTGGATTTTTAAAAAGCTCCTCAGTCATCTATGCTAGCCAGGGTTAAGAATCACTTTGTCCCACAGGCTTCCTAGACCAATCTTGCCTCTCCTTGCTTTGATCCCTCCAACCCACAGCTATCAGTTTAATTCCTGGAAAGCACAGTTTATCTCATGTCACTATCCTCAAAATCCTTGGATGGCTCCCTGCTGCTTCCAGGAAAATCCAAAGTCCTCTTTGTGTGGCACTCAAGGCTCTATACATCCTGGTCCATTCACTCTCCTACCAATTCCCCTGATCCACCTCCCAGGGAGCCAGCATTCTCTGAACAGGCTCCCTAACCCTGCTTTCTCTCCTTGGCTTGTCTGAACTTTAGATGTTCGCTGAGCACAGCAGGGCACATTGAAACAGCAGCCATCCTCCCTTAAGACTCTGAGCCCTTCAATAAGAGGAATGAGGAGTTATTGCTAAATGCCCTCATAATTCAAGAGCCACGTGTGGAGCTTTAAATGAAGGGGGCTTTGTGTGGCCTGCAGATGAAAGGTGATCAGCAAGCAGATACAACACAATGGCAGTAATGTGTAAACACAGGATAGCAGGAGAGGTGGGGCTCATGATTAATTCAAAGGAGATGATATTTCGGCTTTCTCCTTGCTTTTATCCTAGCACAGACGAGAGAGCAGGTCTTGTAAGCATTGGGGCAAGTGCTGTGTTTCAAAGCACGTCTCAGGCTTTTCTATCCCCCATACCCGGACAAAAGCGGAGAGATATGTGTCACTGTTCTTCAAAAGGTCAAGAGTGTTTTACTAATATGATTAAACTGTGTGTGTTTGGACTTTGCTCCATTTCCCATAAAGAAGCACATACCCCAAAATAAAATAAAAAGTGACTGTGTTAACTGAAAGCAAGAGTTATTTTAGAACTGGGACTGGAAATTGTTACCACCAAGTGCTTCAAAGTGAAAACTGACACTAGAGATCCTCTGCTTAAACATGGCAGAAGAGTCTCTCATGAAATCTGCCTGCTTCTTCCCCAAACCGTACTAAAAACAACTGTAAAGGAGTTAAAACAACAACAACAACAACAACGTTATAAACCCACAAAGTCTATGAGAATAGGAGAGGAGATGGCAGCAGACGAAAGATGTCAACACATTTTTGGAAGGTGGGAAGCAGAGGAAGGAGTGGTGAGTCACACGGCAGCGCGGAGAGAGCTGAAGCCCTGCTCCTGTGATGCAGGGGATGCAGGGCCTTGCTGTGGGTGGGAGGAGTGGAGGAGTCCCAGGTGGGCGGTGGGCTTGCCACACGGTGGCCATTCCTGCAGGACACCTGGTTTTTACCCACTGGAGAATTTGAATAGGCGTGTAAGGCACGGTGGTGGTGGGTTATGAAGTGTGGAACTAAAAATAAAGAGAATAAACTGAAGTCCAGATAATGAAAGGTAAACCTCAGCCCCTTTCTCTCACCAAGCTTCCAGATGACCTAGCAGCCAGGCATACTTCCCACCCTCTAGGAGGCTAAAGAACTCTTTACCATAGAAAATCAGCAGACCTACAAATACAGATATTTGGGGTCCCCAGAGGAAAAGCCAGCTGTCCAACCACAGCTATACCAGGATGTCCCCCATTACCTAAGCCCTGCCCAAGCACACCAAGCCTCCAGTCATCTCTAGCACATAATTCTTAAATCTGATTAGAGAGCCAAGGATCCCCAGACATTTAAGGAAAGCCCCAGACACTATAGACAGGTTGGGGGTGGGGCAGAGAAGAACCCTGAAGTTCAGGGAAGAGAAGGAAATTTTCAAAATGCTATAAATACTATCCTCAGGGAGAGATAACAAGATTTACATTGCAAGTCCTACTATTATGAAATCCAGAACACCAGAGACAAAGAAAAGACCTTAAGAGGATCCAGAAAGAAAAACAAGATCAATCCAGAGAACATCTCATTGGAAATGCTGGAAGTTAATGGGGTAAGGCCTTCAGATTCCAAGTGAGAATTATTTGCAGCCTGGAAGTCTAAACTATTAATTAAGACAAATGGTACAGCTCAAAAAATTTACCTCTCATGTTCCTTTTCTCAGGAAGCCCTCAAAACAGGCAGGAGAATATTCCAAGAATGAGGAAGATGTGCCTGGGACAGGGCAAAGGGCAGGACAATGGGGAAGTTGACCCTGGATGACAGCTAGGTAGCAGGTCTAGGGATGAGAGCCCTACTCAGAGACAGAGAATAGAGAGAGTCAGGGAAAAGAAGGTTCAGATAGATTGTCCGACAGGTGAGATTAGGTGGAAAATTATGTTGAGAGGACAAAAACTGAGCAAATACAAAATATGAGGCAATTGCTAACTCAAACAACAATGGCACCTTGTAAAAGAAGAGAAATGCAACAGCACAAAAATTTACATAGCCATAATAATGTAAACACAGAATACAGATTTAACCAAAGACACAGCACTGGGAACATGGGAGATGGGGAAGGAGGATGCAGGTGGTAGTGAGTAAAAGAAACGAATCCTCATCTCTCAAGATGAGGATTGCAAGAAAATGGATGATGTCTAAAACTGACAAATCAACAAAATAGCAGTATAAGTATATTATTTAGAAGTATGTGAGCAGGGGGTTAAAACTGGGAGAAACAGCTGAAAGAGTTTAAGTGGGTAACTCTGGGGATCAGACTGGGAGGTGGGATTGGGTAGGACAGATGACTGCTGTTTTCCACTATATGCTTTTTGGTTCTATTTGACTTTTTAATTTTTGGCATTTATTCATTATTTTCATAAAAGTAAAAAGTAATTTTTAAAGGAAAAATTAATGGAAGAAAATATTTTAAATTGAGAAAAACAAGATAACAAAAAGTGTTAGAAATTCATTAACTGCATGTCTGTGATTTGTTTCTGTCCTGCTGACCTTACTCCCCACCCCTACCCACCTTTTTTTCCCCCTTTCAAAGGCTTAAATCTTGAATGTAAAATGTGATATGGTTGCCAGATAAAATATATTTGGGAGATACACTAAAAAATTATTTATCGTTTATCTGAAATTCAAATCTAACTGGGTGTCCTGTATTTTTCTTAGCTAAATCTGACATCCATAAAATGTGGGCTCTTCTTTCACTAGCCCCATTTGCCAGGCCTGTGGCTAAAGGGATAATGGAACCAGAAAGTTGTTGCTCAGTTATTATTCACAGTGCGGGAGACATACACAGAAACGGACAAACTTCCTGGTCAGATACCGGGCTGTGATTCGGTATCTAGTGAAGACGTGCCCGGCTGGAAGGTGAGGTGCCAGGCCCTCTCTGGCCAGTCTCTGTGAGCTCAGAGCCATTACAGGTCCGAGCCCAGTGGCCGCCGCAGGGCTGCCCGAAGGCCCGAGGTCTGGTCCTGCAAGGCCACCACCCTCCCTGGGCTGCATGCTCTCCCGCGCGGGGTAGGGCAGGATGAGAAGTGACCTTGAGCTAAATTCTGGAGTGGGACCACACCCATGTGGCACCTCTTCTTTTTATGGAAAAGCTATCTCTTTAAGGAAATTTCTTCCACGTGTACCTATTCTTGTCTACAATGTGCTTACTTAAGTGTTTCACTGTCAGAGGGTGATTTTGTTCTTGAATTGTGGGCGATCCTTCACCACCATGTACTAGAGATAGGAGTGTAATCATTTTCTGTCTTTTGTGCTTGGGAAACTGTTCTATGGGGTTAATAGAATTAAGACTAAGGAGATGAATCCTCCTGAAAGCTAAAATCATCTCTGGAATATAATTCAGAAATACATAATCATAAATTTATATGAAGAGAAATAGTTATAATCTTGATACTTAAAAATGCAGGCAAAAGACCCAAATATAAAGCATTTTTGTTATTTGCTGTTAATTATTCCATATGTGAGTAGATGCCAGCCTGGTAACAGGTTCCAGAAACTCAATTGGGATTAAGATGAAGATTAGCCACAGGGTCTCATTCTACAATAATAGTAGCCAGAATAACAAGTGATTTTGCTTTGCTTAAACATTCCTCAAGGTTTTCTAAAAACAAAGGCTATGGTCATATATTTAAAAGATAGTTATAAAGGATTTAGTTATGAATCCAGTTCAATCATGAATTCATTCATTTGAACAATCCCAATGATGGAGAGCTCAGTTCTACCCAAGGAAGTCTTCTCTGTATTTTTCAGACAGCTCTAATTGTTTCAAATTCTTTCATTTAAAGATGAAATCTGGCTTTATATAGTTCTCCCACTTTGGCCGTATGCCTGCCTTGAAAAGCAACAAAAAAGGAACGATCTCGTGAAACATATGACAACATGGATGAACCTTGAAGACATAATGCTGAGCGAAATAAGCCAGGCACAAAAAGAGAAATATTATATGCTACCACTAATGTGAACTTTGAAAAATGTAAAACAAATGGTTTATAAGGTAGAATGTAGGGGAACTAGCAATAGAGAGCAATTAAGGAAAGGGGAACAATAATCCAAGAAGAACAGATAAGCTATAGTGGGTAAAATTCAACATTCTGGGAATGCCCAGGAATGACTATGGTCTGTTAATTTCTGATGGGTATAGTAGGAACAAGTTCACAGAAATGTTACTATATTAGGTTACTTTCTTGGGGTAGAGTAGGAGTATGTTGGAAGTAAAGTAATTATCTTAGGTTAGTTGTCTTTTTCTTACTCCCTTGTTATGGTCTCTTTGAAATGTTCTTTTACTGTATGTTTTTTTTAATTATTATTTTTTTATTTTTCATACAGTTGATTAAAAAAAGTTAAAAAAAAGGGGAAAAAAAAGAAAAGCAATGAAGAACAAACCATCTTCTACAAAACAGTCCTTCCAAGATCTGAAGACAGTTATAGGGCCTCTCCAACTGTGTCCTCTGCCCCTCATGTAACTCGGTTTCCAGTCCTGTCCTCCATCACTCTCCCTGTGAACACTTTAGTTATCGATGCCCAGCTTAAATAAAGGCGCTCAGACAGAAGCATTAGTTCTCCTAGGGTGGCCAGGCATGCAGAATAGCAGAGAACTGAAACTTCCGGTGATCTGAACGATGAACATCCATTCAGTAAAGTAAAAGCAGCCACTAGGTGGCTGTTACAAGAACACCAATTTTAAGCATTCTGGCAGGGAGAAGACTCTTCTAATTCAATAGAAAAATTATGCTTACATTTACAACAGGCTATAATATTCATGCATTTTGATAGAGAAATGCCATCTTACGTGAATACAGATAATGGATTAACAGACAAACTTGCAAGACAAACTAACCTGATTTTAATCATTACTACCTTTGCAGTAAAATAGCAGGGTAACTTCCCGCAGCAGGAGGCCTTTGGGGAATGTAATTTCCATTGCCTTATGATGTTAATTGAGGCAATTATCATAAGTAGACTAAAAAAAGTTTTGCATATTATTTGTTCTTGGGAGAGCAGTGTGCTGTTGGAGAGTCAGGATGCAGGAATATTCCTAGGAGAGGAATATTCAGAATTTAGATACTTCTTTAATAGTCGTAGATCCCAAAATTGGAAAGCTTTTAACATTTCACAGCCTTTGGCTGGAAAACCTTGCTCTGCAGAAGCTGGGAAGCAAGCTTGAAGAGTTCCAAGACTGAAACCTAAGAGTTCAGTTCACTTAATATTTTTTAATGCACGTGCATTTTCAGCTTTTACAAGTCAAAATGAGCAATAAATAAAACTGCTTTTCCAGTTCATTTGGCTATTTTAGAACAGTTTTATCATGTATGGAGGAAAAAATAGCTTTCTTTTCCCTTGACACTTCAGGACCACCATGAATTTAAGTTACTTGCTGAACATGTCCATGGTGGGAAGAAAAAGTTAAGACTCGGGTCCTTGACTCAGCATTCCCATCTGTCAATTCCAAGTGCTTTTCACCTGTTGGATTGACACCCCTCCCCTACCCACACACCCACACGTACCTTTACATGGATCAGATCAGAACAGAAGAGCTGAAATTGCTAGAGGGTAAATAAGGACTAGCTGTTTTTCCAGCCCCCTGTCTCCAGGCCAGGGTCTCTGGGCCTGGACTTCTACAGAACAGCAGCCACAAAGCAGGTGGCTGCTGGGAGAGAGGTTTTGCCCGAGAGAATGTGGAAGTTCAAAAATATAGGAGAAGTATTTGCAGTAACTATTTACAGTCTTTAAAGAGTAATCCCGCAGCCAGTAGGTATGGAAACTTAAGTAGGGAGGGTAAATTGGCAACACATAGTAAAAGCATTAAAAGTGTGTGTGCCTTGTTGAACCAGGAATTTATTAGAAAGAAAAAATATCAGGGATGTCTGCAGAAGTTTGGTTGAGGATAAGTCATAGTGGCATTCATTAAAATTTGTTATTATAATTTAAAAATATGAAAATGTTCCATTTCAGAAGGAAGCACTCTAATTCTGAATCTTCCTACATTCCAACAATGACAACAACAAACCCGCAACTATTGTTTGGGGAAACCAGGAGAAAACTACAACCTCCAAGTTGTTAACAGCTGCTAAAGGTAGAGCAGAGGAGGAAACCTGGGGAAGAACTTTGAATGAGGAGGGGATTTAGAAGAGCTAAAAAATCTCCAGCAATTATTTCCTTCTAGAAGGGAGGGCCACACCCTGAGAGAGAACTGCTGAGGGTAGGGCCTAAATTGAACAAAGCAAGATTGCTAGGGAGAATGGAGAGGAGTCTTGTGAAGAGCTGGGAAAAAATGAAACTTTTATAAGTGTACATCATCTTAGAAAACAAGGGCCACAAAGAAATCTGAGAAACATAGGGGACAAAGCTCTCCTTGAACAGGCTGGGCTGTGAAATCCAGAGGACAGGTGATGCTTCACAAGGGCCATGTTTGAGGTCCTTCGCTGTGGCAACAGAGAGAGCCACCTTGGCCCTGCCTCGCCACCCTCCACCACCTCTCTTGGGCAACAATCACTACCACAAACAGTGGAGCAACACACCCACAAGACATTCAAAGGAAGAAAAGTGTGGCTCAAGGATTCTATCCAGCCAAACTGATCTTTCAAGTATAAACCTACAGACAAACATCTTAAAGCCTGGAAGAGATTAGGGAATACTGTCATGATCCCTTTCTGAGGAACCTGCTAGGATCATGACCAGCACCATCAGCAGCATCTGGGAACTTGTCAGAAATGCATTCTCAGGCCTCATCATCTCAGGCCCTCGGAATCAAAGCTCTGCATTTTAACAAGACCCTCAGGAGAAATGTATGCACCTTAAATTTTGAGAAGAACTGTACAAGCTTCAGCCATCCTAGAGATGACTGAGGAAATCAGCGTAAAAGGATCTTCCTTGGCCATTGAATGTATTCAACTGTAGAACTAAGGTGAAAACAAATGTAGAGATTGGGGCAACAGATCAGAATGCAAATGTTATATGGACAAATATTGTAAAATTTTCCCATAGCTCATAAAAAAAATGGAAGAAGGGGAGAAAAGGTAAGAGTAAGAAGGAGCTCACCGATTGCGTCAAATTGACCGACAAAAAGGACTGCATTTACAGCTTCCAAATCAAATAGAAATTTAAGCATATTAATATAAAAACAAATTATTGTAAGCTTTAGCATTAAGAAGTACTCCTTTTTACGTTGTTTACAACTTTTTGTCCTGAATTCTATGCTGGATATTAAGATCTTTTGAAATGCCATTTAATTGAGACATATTCACATAATATACAATCCTTCAAAGTGTACATCCTTCAAAGTGTACAATCAGTTGTTTATATTATCATTGTATAGTTGTGCATTTGTCACCACAATCAATCTTTGAACATTTTCATTACTCAAAAAAATAAAATAAAAATTAGAATAAAAAAGAACCTCCAAAACTTTCCATTCCCCTCCTCCCCGCATTGTTTGTTTACTTTTTTTACACTCATTCATTGCTTTTTTTTACTTTATCATAAAATTAAAAAGCAAACAATAAAAAAAATTTCAAACAAAACCAAAACAAAGGAATAAGAAAAAACATATAACCTAAAATAACTACATTGCTTCCAACATGTTCCTATCATACCCCAAGAAAATAAACAGACTATAACTCAACAAAGGAATAAGAAAAATAAATAGCCTAAAATAATTGCATTTCTGTGAACTTGTTCCTACCATACCCCCCAGAAATTAACAAACCATAGTCATTCCTGAGTATTCCCAGAACATTAAGTTTACCCTCCACAACTTATCTGTTCTTATTAGATTATTATTCCCCTTTCACAATTCGCTGTCTATTGCTAGGTCCCCTACCTTCTACAATATAACCATTTATTTTACAATTTTTACAGTGTTCATATTAGTGGTAACAAACAATATCTCTCTTTTTGTGCCTGGCTTATTTCGCTCAGCATTATGTCTTCAGGGTTCATCCATGTTGTCATATGTTTCATGGCTTCATTCCTTCTTACTGCCGCGTGGTATTCCATTGGGTGTATATACCACATTTTGTTTATCCAATCATCTGTTGAAGGACATTTGCATTGTTTCCATGTCTTGGCAATTGTGAATAATGCTGCTATGAACATCGGTGTGCAAATATCTGTTGATGTCACTGCTTTCAGATCTTCTGGGTAGGGGCTATGGTTTTTTTGTGGTGTTTTGCTGGAGTACGTGATAAGTGGTTTTTATCTATTATCTAAAAAGTTTTCTGTTGTACTAGGTTGCCCTTTTCCTGGTCCTTTGGCTAGAGAGAGCAGAATTTAGTTGGGTTTTTTTTTCTTTGTGTCTGTGCCCATTGGAATTTCTTGGTTGCAGACTTCTTTAACTCCACGTCTTGGATATGTGAAGCTAAAAGAAAACTGAGGGAACTCACCACTGTGTCTTTCCTTTGGGCCTGTGGTCCCTAGACTCCTTCATTCCAGTCTTTGAAGTCTTGTTATCTTTCTTTTATATATAAAAGCCTGGGTTTTTAGTTACACTTAGTAGGAAGAATAGGGAAAATTATGTCTACTTTATCTTTTTCAGAAGTAGAAATTCTTCTAAGTCTCTTCTAATCAAAAAACCCTTGTTTTCTTTTTGTTGTTGTTGTTTTAAAATTATTGACAGTAACTTGTAGAGGCATTGCTATAGGATGTCCCATGGATGTATCTGATTACTTCCTCCTATTGTCATTTATCTTGTTTTCTATCTTGTGTGTTTCATGTAGTATAAAAGTAGGACTAAGGGTGTAATTAGATCCAAGAATATTTCATAGGTGATGTGTGCGTCATGTAGCATCACACCCAGCAAAACATAATGTCTAGTTGTCTTAGTGAAGTTAATGTTGATCATTGGGTTAAGGTGATGACATCGTGACCCCATTACCACCAAGTTATATTTTTCCGCTTTCAACCTGAAAGTAAATATGGTGTCATATAAAAAGACGACAATTAGAACTAGAGAGATAGGGGAAAAGAAGTAAGGAAGTGACCATCAGGGATTCAACTAAAGATGTGTCTTTTTGCACTTGGTTGTAAATTAGACTGGTCTTACAGAGCACTTAAGGATAATCAAAAGTGCATAAAAAAGTTTATAGGAAAACAATCAAAAGTACTTTTCAAATAGTTTTATATCTGAAAATTTTTATACCTTAAAATGATATTTTAATATTACTTATTCTATATGAATCAACTGATGAGTCTTAGCATCACTAAAAGAAAAAACAGAAATTATGTGCTTCAAAAATGTGAGGCTTTAGTAAATGTATAGCAAAACCATTAAGTATTTTTTTTTTCCAAAATATAGAATTTTATTAAGCCTCTAGATACTGCTACCACTTACCAGGAAACAGAGAAAGGTAAACCAGTTAAATGATATCTAGGGAAGCAATCGGTCAAATTCAGAATGTGGGGCATTCAATGGAATGTATGCCCTAATTTCTACAACAAATCAAAGGCTTGCAAAAAAGGGGAGGTTATTGGTTACAGAATAAATGAGACTTAAGAGAAATAATAATCAAATATAATTTGTGGACCATGTTTAGATCCTGACTTGAAGAAATCAACTGGAAAGTAAACATCTTTGAGACAAATGAAGAAACTTCAAAATGGATGGAATATTAGTCATTACTAAGGGATTATTGTTAATCTTGTTAGGTGTGTTAATGT
>PVKY010008287.1:0-14187 GCA_004027775.1 Bradypus variegatus
CAGGGAAGGTGGCAGTGCTGTGGGGGCTATGAGGCCATGTTCAGCATCCTTAAAATCATTCAAGTGTCTTAAACAGATGGGTTTTTCTAAAGGATCTACTCTAACCATGGTATGGAGCCCGCCAGAATAAAAGAATGAACAAAAGCTGCAGAAGAACAAAGACTTTGTCTCTGTTCCCAGTGCTTAGAACAATGCCTGGCACAAAACAGGTGATCAGAAAAGATCTGTTGAATGAGTGAATGAATAAATGAATGAATAGGTAGAATAGATTGGAGGAGGGCAAACGTCAGCATGGGGAGACCAGGTAGGAGACTTTTGAGGTAATCAGGTAAGAGTTGACGGCTCTATAGCTTAAGGCAGGACTCACAGGTGAAAGAAAGATTAAATACGTGAGGGAAAGAGGTCTCCAGGAAGTTAATTCTCCTGCATCCTGAACCAGCTCCCATCGCCCCTCTTTTTCCTCAACTGCCCCCAAACCTGCTGCTGCTCTTTCTCTCTCCTCCTGAAGTTCTCCAAGAATGTATTTGTCGTCAGTAGCAATAGGGAAACATGGTTTTATGTGTTTTTCTATGCTTCTAACTACCTCCTTACCCCCTCCCCACCCAGCCACCCACCCACCCACACTTTGATGGGCTGACATATTCAAAGAAACAGTTAAGAGTCATCACCACCACAACATAAAACCAACTCAGGCCCATCTGGGAATTTTTAATGATGACAATAATTACCACCTATTCCAGGCATTGCACTCTTCTTTTTAAACAATGCTTCTAAAGTATTACACGTTTTTGTAGAAAACATTTTGTGTTGCTAATATTTTGCTTCCAATTTTTCCCATGCATTTTTATGCGTATAATAAAAACTAGTTTCTTCTGTTTATATTTATTATAATTACTCATCTAGTTGGTCTTAATTTTGTCATCGCATTGTGTTTTCTATTTCCTACCCTTTTGTTTTTGTTTTATTTATTAATTTATTTATTTGATGGTGGCTAACATTTATTGAATGCTGACTTTTTTTAATCAGGCATCACTCTTCTTAGCACTTTAAATGGATTAGTTCATTCAAGCCTCAAGAGTGAGTAGGTGTTATTATTTTCTTCATTCTTGAGGAAAATAAGGCCCAGGGGGTGCAGGTGAGCCTGTGTCACAATGTCAGCCCTGCACTGATGAGACCTGAACTTGTTTCATATACTTTGGATGGATTGTACAGTGTGTGAATAAAACGGTTAAAAAAAAAAAAGTCCACTTCCAAATAACACTAAACTGTTTTCCCTCTCTTGCAGGTACCTTATAATGAAGTATCTCCAATGCTGCCCTCCCATCCCTTATTGTCATTCATTTTCATTTTCCACATGCTATAATCAGACATTGTATTATTAGTTTTTATTATCAGTTTAAACAAACAGCTCTATTTTCTATCAGTTAAGAATAAGAAAAATTAAGATTTTTATTTTACCTTCATTTATCCCTTCTCCGATGCTCTTTCTAAGTGGCAAGTATCTGAACTATATCATTTTCCTTCTGCCTGAAGAAAATGTTTTAACATCCTCAGTTTTTTGCTTGTCTGAGAATGTCTTTATTTCTCCTATATTATTGAAGGCTAATTTCACTGGTTCAATCTTTTTTTTATTGTGTTTTTCCTCATCTTCCCTATCTTCTGTTGGACTAAGGAAGTTTTCTCTATTTTCTCATCTCTACTCTGATCATTTAAAAGTTAGAGATACTTTATTTCTGTTTTTTTTTCAGTGAATGCATTTGTTTTTAACAAACATACTTAACTATCAAATTTTCTAACAAAATCTAAAATTATTCATCTAGGTGATTAGATAATAAGGTCCTTTTATTCATGTAACATGTTACATGGTGCTCTTTTCTTTTAAAAAATGGTTATTGACCAGAACTTTCCATTTACCCCCTTTTAAACACAAATGAAAGTTATTTTAATTTTACATTAATTAATAATTAAATTTACAAATATTTTTCTAATTTCTGTGCTCACCGTTATTTCTTGTTTTGGATACCATGTTTTCCTGATCACTTTTCTACTTGCTCAACTACAGCCTTTACTAGTTCTTTCATGAGAGTCAGTGGTAGTAAACTTTCTTATTGTATATATGTCTAAAAATGATCCTTGCCCATTCTTAAATGATCATTTCCCTGGCTATAAAATTCAAGAATACCAAGTATTTTCCCTCAGCAGTTTGAAAATATTACTTTATTGTCTTCTGGCATCTGTTATTGCTAATGAGAAGTCTGCTTTCAATCTAATTAGTGTTCTTTTGTGACTTGACTTTCATGTCTAGAATCTTGCAAGAGTTCAATAGCTTAATGACTCTGTGTCTCTCATAGATTTATCATTACTTATTCTGGCTGATATGCAAGTGCTCCTTTTAGTCCCTTTTTTATTTTTTATTTGTTTACATTTTTATTGTGAAATATAACATATATACACAAAAGTGATAACTTTCAAAGCATGATTTAACAAGTATTTATGTAGGTAATTTCAAAGAATGTTATGGGTTACAGTTCCACAGTTTCAATTGTTTCCTTATTGTGAAACATCACACATATACAGAAAGGTGATAACTTTCAAAGTACAATTTAATGAGTAGCTATAGAGCAAATTTCAAGGAATATTATGGGTTACAGGTCCACCATTTCAGTTACTTCCTTATAGCTATTCTAATACTCTGGCAACTAAAAAATAAATAAACAAAAAATTAAAAATTTATATAAAGATTCAGTATTCATAATCCTTGGTTAAATCTTATTTTGCCTGTTGCTACCCCTTCCTCTTGTTTAATCACTTTCTTGATTCTCATGGATGTCTAGGCAGTTGACTACCTCAACTTTTTATATTGAAAAGGGGTGCTGACATTATGGGAAAGGGGGACATAGCTGGTTGATGTTCTTGAAGAGGATGCTGCCTCTGGGTTTTGGGACTTATCTACCATAGGAACACTTTGGAGGATTTAAGTTTCTGAAAAATAAACTTAGCGAAACTTTTATCGAGTCTCAGATAGGCAACCTAGGTATTCTTTAGGGTTTTCGGGACTACTGTTGATCCGGACTTGTCTTACTGTGGCCATTTGGCATATCTAGCTGAAGCCTGAATAAGAGTAACCTCCAGGATAGCCTCTCGACTCTTTTTGAAATCTCGTAGCCACTGAAACCTTATTTTACCTTTCTTTTCCCTCTTTTGGTCAAGAAGACATTCTCAATCTCTTGACACCATGACCAGGCTTATTCCTAGAGTCCATGTCTCATGACGCCAGGGATATTCACTCTCCTGGGAGTCATGTCCCATGCTGGGGGGAGGGTGATGAATTTATTTGCAGAGTTGGGCTTAGAGAGAGAAAGGCCACATCTAAGCAATAAAAGAGGTTCTCTGGAAGTGACTCCCAGGCATAATTACAGGTAGGCCTAGCCTCCCCTTTACAGTCATAAGTTTCACAAGAGTAAGCCTCAAGATCAAGGGCTTGATTTATTAGGTAGAGGGTTCCTAATTTCACATAGCATACATTCTGTCCAAGAAAAACAATCAATATCTCACATTATCTACACTTAGTTGTATAACTATCGTCACTTTCAACTATAAACAATTATCATGACCCCAAAACACCCCAAAGTTCTTATTTATCCCTAGTATTTGTGTGGTATCAAGTGCCCTTTTGATATAAGGACTTAATGTCTGTCTTCAATTCTGGAATATTCTCATATATAATCTCTTTAAAAATCGTTTCTTTGACACTCCTTTTGTTCTCTTATTCTGGAACTCTTCTTACATGTATGTTGAAGCCTGCCAATATACTATCATCCACATATTTTTCATAATTTAAAAAATGTCTTTTTTCTGTGTTCTTTCCTGGATGAAATAGTACCATCTTTCAGTTTGCTACAGTATCAGAATAGAGTTTACTCTATCAAAATTTCTTGTTCTTTTTTAGATGGAAGTTGGTCCTTCATTTACCTCTTTTTGCATGCCAAATTCTGTTTTCATCAGACTGATTCATAAACTTCATTTTAAGTAAATTCAAGTTCTGATTATGCATTTGTATTTGCATTCTTTCTTAGTACTATATTTCATCACGGATTTTGGAATTGTGGTTTTCAGACTAATTTTGAATTTGTGAGTTTGGTTTTTTCCTTCTTCTTCAATGTATATAGTTTCCATAAACCCTAGTGGTTTTGAAGCTGCCTCTTCTTACCTTATTCTTCTGCAGCCCTCTAGAACTAGATCTTAAAGTGGTATTTTGAAGTTCCTGGCTGGTGCTAGTAATATCCAATCACGAGGCCAGTTGGAAGCTTGATTCACCTCCAAGTTAGGGGTGAACTTAGATCTGCAACTTGTTAAAAGCCATGATCCCAGGGATTGATCCACATACATTTTTTCATTGTCCTTTGCTAGACTGGTGGCAGGCTGGAGTGGTCCTTTGACACTGGGTCAAAACTTTGATTTCATACCCTCATTTCCACTACACCAATGCCCTGTGGGCCACTAACAGTTGCTTCTGGATCAGGAGCCCAATAGGCCTGTGATTTTAGCCCTTCTCATCACTCTGCATTTCTGTTGTATTTGGTCCACAGAACTGTTTGTTTAAGCTGGAATTTGTCTCTTTAGTTTCGCGTTTCTTAGATTTATAACTACCATTGCTATGTTTTTAGAGAAAAGTGGGTGAATCATAGTTGATCTGAAGGCCTAAATGGCTTTATCACCTTCTCCACTGCCACGACTCTAGTTCCAGCCACCATCATTTCCTGCCTATATGACTGCAGCCTCCTAACTGGTCCCTCTGCCTCTACTCTTTCTTCCCTCCAACCCATCCTTCCCACCACAGTCGGAAATAGTGCAATAAAACGTAATTCCACTCACATCACTATCCTACCTACAGTCTTTAAATGAATCCCTATTGCCACTATTATTAGCATAGATGGAGGAAATGACAGGCCCACGATGGACGAAGAAGTTCAGGATGCTGGCTTCTATTGCTTACAGGCCAAAGAACATTAACTAATTCATGTCTGTAAATATTTATGATAGAAAAATTCCCAAAAGAATGAAAATATGTATCTTCAGTGGAATGACCTTAGGACAAGGAAATATAATCAGAAGTGTTTTCTGTATCCCATATAGAGCCAACAACTTCTTAGAACATGTAGCAGTGATTCAGAAACCAAAAACTAATATGAAATTAGGAAGAATGGCTGGATCACAACAGAAGCCTTCAAACATCCATTCAATATTTGAATTTTTCCTACTTACAAGGCATTGCGGGGGAAAACAGTATGTGTAAGAAAAACATTCTACCTCCAAGTAGCTTCCAAGATAGTAGGAAAGGAGACTGATTTACAGTTAGTACCAAAATTATTTAAATGTGTTATAAGCAAAATGGCATAACAGAAAGAAGAGTTCCTGGAAAGCTGATGTGATCAAGCAGAGCTTGTGGGGGACATGGTATCTGTACTGAATTTTAGCAGCATGATTTTGATATGTAGAGATGGTATGAGAAGAAAAGGCTTTTAAATTATGTTCTTTCACATCAGTCAAAATTCCATCTTGAAGCCCAACCCTCCAAACCTGCCACTCCACTATTCCATCTATCTGCTTTAATGCCTGGAAACCAGTGTCAACTTGCCACTAACTAATGTGACTTTTAAGGCACAAAATCTGGGAGAACAGAATATTTTACATATCCTTTATTACGTCTAGCACTAGTATGCAGTGGTTAAATAATTATTATTTGTTTTTATTACCCTTGTCTTAAAGGGGGAAGTCTGCTTCACAGAGATGTTAGTGAGCAAGAGCTAATTAAAGCATCAGTCTAACCAAAATTGACACAATAGTAAATGCTTTGGGCCTTGTATTATGAAGTCTTCACGGTGATGCTCCTGGGGTCTATTACGATTACCGGCATTGCTTAGCCAGCTTCTCCAGCTGCAAATAAATTCTAGAACCTAAAAATTTCCAGTAGTCATTTGTGGGCTCGGCCAAGAGGGAGTCATTTACATTCTCTCCTTTTGGCAATTCAACCTTAAATTTGGTTTTCAAGTCAAAGTGACAGACTCTACCCGGCTTCTGTCCTAAATTTCGGGCATCTACCAGCTCCATCTTCAAACAATGGAGGGTTTCTGCCTGAAACATGGTCCGGGTTCTTAATCAGAAATGTACGTCAAAATCATTGGAGGAGGCTTATAACAATATTCATTCCTCACCTGCACCCTGGGGAGTGGCATGGCTTTGTCATATTTTAAAAAGCGCCCCAATTAGTCAGGGTCCATTGCGCCTCAGGAGAGGGAGCTTGTACGCAGGGGTCAGAACAGCCCTTTCTTTCACTCAGGGCCCACCAATCAGCCAAGGAATCATTTTCAATGGCCCACCCTACCCCCTTGAGCTTCGATCCGCAAGTCACCCTGTAAGGGTTGAGCGTCACGCCGCAAAGGAAGACCCCAAGAGTCGGTCTCTCATGCAAACAGCAAGGGGAATTTTATTATCCACGCATGCATGGGGCGGTCTGAACACGCAGGAACAGAGCGCGCCTTCTGCTGAGTACGTGTACTTTTTAAAGGCAAAAGCCACAAAATAAGGTGGTGCAAGCAGTTGTACAGAAGCAGATTGCATTGGTTAGTTTACAGTGACCTTTAAATTTATTGGCTAGCTTGTGCTTTAGGGGAAATTACAGAGCGGGGAAATTCCAGGAATTGATTAGGGCATGTCTTGTGGTTTATTCTGTGACTTGTACCTGGTTTGGGTAGGGAAATATTTTTGCAACTTAAGCTAACCTAAGCAAAATATTTTTGCAGCGATCAGCCTTATGACACACAGTCTTGTGACAAGAGCTTAGCAAACATTTTTCAGCACATATTTTTGTAATACACACATTTTTAGCTGCACAATCATTTTTGTAACAAACACTTAATATCCTGTAATCGCCCTTGAGCAAGCATATCTCTACTTAAGTGCACTGAGGCTTTAAGCTTGAGGGGAAAAATGGTTAGGTTGGATTCTTCAACCCCTGCACTCCGGTGACCCGCGCGCGCCTCCTGTAGCCCGCGGCCACCCTCACCTGTACACCTGCGCGTCAACGCGGCAACAGCCCGCCACGCGCCGTGGGCGGAGCCGACTGCGGGCCCCGCCCCCTGGAAGCGCGGCGCGGGAGGGCTGGGGAGGGCGGCTGGGGGGGCGGGGGCGGGACCAGGCTGGCTACGGCGAGGGGCGGAGTCTCGGCGGCGTGTCCGCGTTTCGCTTCCGAGAGCGCTTCCTTGGCTGCGGAGTACCCGGCCGAGGACCCACCGGGCACGCCAGAGCCGCCGCCACCGGGAGTCTGGGGCTCCCGGAGGCCGAGGGGCGCTGGGCGCGGCCGCAGGCGGCAGAACATGGCGCCGTGGACGTTCTGGCGCTGCTGCCAGCGTACGGTGGGCTGGGTGCCGGTGCTCTTCATCGCCTTCGTGGTGGGTTGGTCCTACTACGCGTACGTGGTGGAGCTGTGCGTGTGTGAGTACCTGGCGGCGCCGGCCACCGCGGCGGGGCGTGGGCCGGGGGCTGGGCCCCGACGGCGGAGGGAACCGTGGAGCCCGCGGAGCCGGCCGAGCGGCCGCTCGGGGAGCTAGGCTGGGCCTCCGCGGTCTGCGGCCGCCCCCTAATCGCGGGCCTGCGCGCTTCAGGCAGTCGCGGTGGGTGCGAATCCTGCCTCAGCGCGGGGTCTGGAGGGTGCTGGTCCTGGCGGTCGCCGAGACCTGCGCTCCCTGGGCGGCCCGAGGGCCCTTCCTTTTTCGCCCCCTTTGTTAGGCCCGCGCAGCGCGCATCCAGGGCTGCGGGCCACGACGCCCCTTCCCCCGAGCCATCCCGCGTCCTCCGGGTGGCGGGGGTGGGATGGGGGTTGCGCACAGCGGGACACAGAGAGCTTCCTGGTTCCGCTGTGGAGCCGTGACGTTCCTCATCTCTCGTAAAGGACTGTTCAGAAAGATTTTTCTTCAAACGGGAGTAATCGAGCTTCGTAGGAAGTAGCGTTTTTTTGCTTTTGTTTATCTTTCAGAATAAAGAAATCTGTTCTTTCTCGTTTTTTTTCCTCCTGTCCGAACACCGCAGAAAGGACCGTCTGTTACCGAAGAGCAGACCGCCGTTGCGGGTGGGAAGTCAGTGTATCTTTTGTTGACCACTTCTGCCCGAGGGAGTTTAGCCATAGGGTACAGATAAGCACCCACCCATGACTTTGGTTGGTTCTTGACCCTTGTTAAAGTGTTAAAGTTCATTACCTTCAAGTCTGAATCCATGATTTATGCAAAATGTTGTTTTAAGACAGACTGAGTGAGACATACATAGTCCCATTATCTTTTTCTTGGTTACTTACTAAGGCTTTCTCTCCCAGAAGGCAGCGGAAGAAGGGTCCCACGTAGCTCAGGCCAGAAAAATACCTGGCGCCCAGTAAGTAGGCTTCCACTCATTTGAAGAAATCAATTGTTTATGATTAAGAGGCCCTCATTATATCCGTCCAGCCTCCATAACTTAATAGTTTTGCAAATTTATATATAAAATCCACCTCACTGGGAGTGATCATTGAAGACAGAATTGGGTTTAAGTTAAAAATGGTGGATCTAAGATAGCTTACATAGATGATAAGCAGAGATCTAAAGATTAAGTGATTCGCGATATTGGTCCCTTGGTTTGAAATTAAACTGAAATCCCCCTTTTATTTTTCCTCCCAGGCTGATATTTAAACATATGAATTTAGTTATAGGTGGATTGACCACCTTTTCCTCTTTGGTCAAGAAACTTATTTTTGAGGAAAGTGCTAATTCAGCTTTACGGAGTTTCCGGTCATTTGCAGCTATTAGTAGATGTGTATGTCCTGTTTGGCATGTAGAGGTTCTTAGCGCTGAGGAGTCTCTTTATTTTCCTTCTGAGGAAATTATGTCTTGGGAGAGCTATGTGATTTTTCCAAGGATGTATATGCCTTTGAATAGAAATATGTAGAGTGGGACTTTCAGCCTACATCTCATACTTTGCTGTGTCTCCTTCATAACGTCTTCAAATTTAGAATGAGACAAAATCTATAATTTAACACCATCATTCAGTACACTGTCATGACATAATTGATTCTGAAGTGTTGTATTGATGCCAGAAGAACCAGCTTTTACAAATTTTTCTCTGTTGTGTGTCTGTTTTCTATTTTATTTGATGTCTGGTCTTTATTATTTCCTCCTTCTCTTTGCTTTGGATTTAATTTGCTCTTCTTCTAGTCTTTTAATGTGAAACCTGAGGTCATTGATTTGAACCCTTTTTTTTCTTTTCTTTTTCACGTTTAGTCCTATAAACTTATTTCTAAGTACTGCTTTAGCCACATTATTTTATTTTGGATATATTTTCATCATCATTCCATTCAAAATATTTTCTGATTTTACTTTTGCTTTCTTCTTTGACCCATGGATTATTTAGAAGTGTGTTATTTAGTCTCTGGTAATTTGGGATTATCCAGAGATCTTTCTGTTATTAATGTAAAATTTAGTTCCATTGTGGTCAGAGAACCTATCTTGTATGAATGAAATAATTTTAAATATATGGAGACTTATGCTGTGGTCTATAATGAGGTTTCTCATGGCAAATGTTCCATGTGCACTTGAGAAAAATGTTTTCTGTATTCAGCATTGTTATTTTGCTTTTGAGGTTAGAGTGTCAATTAGGTCAAGTTGGTTGATAAAGTTGTTTACGTTTTCAATACCCTTGCTGATTTTCTGTCTACTTGTTCTAGCAATTAATTATTGTGAGAGGTATGATTGTAACTTTGGATCTGTCTATTTCTTCTTAGAGTTCTGTCAGGTTTTTGCTTCATGTAATTTGCAGCTCTGTGATTAGGTATTTAAAACATTTATTATTATTATGTCCTCTTAATGAATGGACCCTTTTAATATTATGAAATGACTTTCTGCATTCACTGGTGATCTTGTTTCCTCTGACATGTACATTGACATATTAACATGGCCACTCACCTTTCATTTGATTAGTATTAGCATGGTATATCTTCTTTTGTCATTATGCTTTTAACATGTTTATATTTAATGTGTGTTTCTTGCAAGGAGCATACTATTGCTTTTTTTGCTTTCCTATCCAATCTGAAAATCTCTGCTTTTTAATAGGGGTGTCTTAACTTGTTTACAGTTAGTGTGATTATTGACATGGTTGGGTTTAACTGTATAGTCTTGCTGTTTGTATCTGTCCCATCTGTTCTTTGTTCCATTTTTTCTCTTTTTCTGCCGTCTTTTGGTTTACTTGATTATTTTTTATACTATTTATGATACTCTCTTTTCAGTATATCTATGACAAAATATACAGAAAAGAGAGAGTTCCCATATACTCACCTCACACACATGGTTTTCCCTATTATTGATATTTTGTATTAGTATAGTACTTTTGTTACAATTGATGAAGCAATATTATTATAATTATACTATTATGTATATAGACCCTAGTTTACATTAGGGTTCACTGTTTGTATTGCACAGCACTGTTTTTTATTTTAATTTTTATTTTAATAGTATATCTACCACCTAAAATTTACCCTTTTAATAATATTCAAATATATAATTCAGTGGTGTAATTGTGTTTACAATATTGTGCTACCATCACCGCCATCCATTACTAAACAGAAACTCTCTACTGACTGAGCATTAACTACATTTCCTACTCCCAACCCGGCCCTAAGTAATCTGTATATTCTGGTTTCTGACTCTATGTATTGCTAATTTTAGTTATTTCTTAGTGAGTTCATACAATATTTGTCCTTTGGTACCTGGTTTATATCATTCAGCATAATGTCTTCATGGTTCATCTATGTTATCACATGTATCAGAATTTTGTTCCTTTTTAGGGCTGAATAATATTCCATTGTATGTATATACCACATTTTGTTTATCCATTCATCTGTTGATGGACACTTGGGTTGCTTCCATCTTTTGGCAACTGAGTAATGCCACTATGAACATCAGTGTGAAAATGCTTATTCAGGTCCCTGCTTTCAGGTTTTTTTTGGTATATACCAAGAAATGGGATTGCCAGGTCATATGGTAATTCTGTACTTCATTTTCTGAGGACCAACCAAACTGTTTTCCATAGCAGCGCCACCATTTTACATTCCCACCAACAGTTACTGAATGTTCCTCTTTCTCTGCATCCTCTCTAACACTTGTTTTCCGTTTTTTTTTTTCAGTAGTAACCATTCTAGTGGTTGTGAAGTGGTGTCTCATTGTGGTTTTGATTCAATTTCCCTAATTGCTAACGATGTTGAACATCTTTTCATATGCTATTTGGCCATTTGCGTATCTTTGGAGAAATGTCTCATCAAGTCTTTTCCCCAATTTTAATTCGTTTCTTTGTCTTTTCGATATTGAGTTGCAGTTACATATCAAGCCCTTATTGAATATTTTTTTTCCAAATATTTTCTCCATTCTGTAGGTTGTCTTTTTACTCTTATGATGAAGTCCTTTGATATACACAAGTTTCAAAATTTGATGAAGTCCTTTTTATATTTTTTTTTCTTTAGCTGCATGTGCTTTTGATATAAAGTCTAAGAAACCATTGCCTACTCCAAGGTCTTGAAAATGCTTCCCGGTGTTTTCTTCTGAATTTTATAGTATTGATTCTTACATTTAGGTCTTTGATTCCTCTTGAGTTAACTTTAGTATGTTCTTTTGTATGTGGGGATTCACATTCTTTTGCAGGGGGATACCTAGTTTTCCCAGCACCATTTGTTGAAGAGACTATTCTTTCTGCATTGAGTGGAGTTGGTGCTGTTGTCAAAAATCACTTGGCCATAGATGTGAGGGCTTATATCTGAACTCTCAGTTTGATTCCATTGGTCTATATGTTTTACTTTGTGCCAGTACCATGCTGCTTTGATTACTGTAACTTTGTAATGACTTTGAAAACAAGGAAATGTGAGTCCTCCAACTTGATTCTTCTTTTTCAAGATGGTTTTGGCTATTTGGGGCCTCTTACTTTTCCATATAAATTTGATATTAGTTTTTCCCCTTATGCAAAGGAGGTTGTTGAAATTTTGAGTGGGATTGCATTGACTCTGTAAATTGCTTGGGGTAGAATTGACATCCTAACAGTATTCAGTCTTCCAATCCATTAACAGGAAATGCCCTTTTTATTTAGCTCTAGGAACTTTGTTGTGGATTTTTCAGCATTTTCTATATATAGGATCATGTGATCTGCGAATATGGAAAATTTTACTTCTTTCTCTCCAATTTGGATGCCCTTAATTTCTGTATCTTGCCTAACTGTTCTGACTGAAACTTCCAGTTCAGTGTTGCTTAGCAGCAGTGAGAGTGGGCATCCTTTTCTTATTCCCAGTTGTTGTGATTTCTAAAGCTACCATTATGCAAAATACCAGAAAGGATTGGCTTTTATAAAGGGGATTTTTTACGTAACAGATTTACAGTTCTAAGGCCATAAAAGTGTCCAAATGAAGGCATCAACAAGAGGATACTCAATGAAGAATAGCCAGTGGCGTCTGGAACACCACTGTCAGCTGGGAAGGCATGTGGCTGGCATCTGCTGGTCCTTTGCTCCCCGGTTGTGTTTCAAATGTCTTTCTCCAGAATGTTTTTTGGCTTCTGTCTCTTTTAGGTTTTCTCAGTTTTCTGCTTGGTTCTCTTGGGGCATTTCTCTCTAAGCATCTCAGAGTCCTGTCTTAGCTTCTCTGGGGCGAACTTTGGGCTTAATCTCTTAGCTTGGCATCTCCAAACATCCTCCTGACTGCGTCTGCACGTGTCTGGGTCTGTATCGGCTCTTATCTTCTTCCAGGGGCAAACTCTGAATTACCTATCTTACCTTCTCGCCAAAATGTGTCTCTCAGCTTCTTTGAGCTCCTTCTCTCCGTGAGCTCTCTAAAAGAACTCCCGTGATCTAATTAAGACCCACCCTGAATGGGCAGAGTCACACCTCCCTGGAAATAATTGAATCAAAAGGTCTTAAGTTCAGTGAGTCACATCTCCATGGAAACAGTCAATCAAAAGGTCCCATCCCACAAGATTGGATTAAGGTCATGGCTCTTCTGGGGTCCGTAACAGCTTCAAACTGGCACACCGATCTTAGAGGGAAAGTTTTCAGTCTTTCAGCATTGAGCTGTAGATTTCTCATATATGCCCTTCATCGTGTTGAAGAAGTTTTCTTCTAATCCTGATTTCCTGAGAGTTTTTATGAAGAAGGGGTGCTGGATTTTGTCAGATGCATTTTGTACATCGAGACCATGTTGATTTTTCTTTTATTTGGTACTATCATTTTGGTGTATTACATTAATTTTCATTTGTGTGGTGTGTGAGAAGTGATATCTCATTGTGTTTCTTTTTTAATTAGAGAATTTATGGGTTTACGAAACAATCATGCATGAAATACCAGATTCCCATACATCACCACACCTCCAACACCTTGTATTGGTATGGAACATTTGTTACAATTGATGATAGCATTGTTTTATAATTGTACTATTTTTTTTAACAGCAGTTACCTTTGTTACAATTGATGAAAAGTTATTAAAGTTGTGCTATTTCATCCATAATTTATATTAGGTGTATTTTTTACCAAATACTACCCTATTATCACCTTGTATTAGTATTGTACTAATTGTATTCATGAGATACACTACTGTTAGTATTATATTCATGAAAAAACATTCCTATACTTGTACTATGAATTATAGGCCATCATCTACAGTAGGGTTCACTATGTTGTACAGTCCTTTGCCTTATCTTTTTAATTTTTATTCTAGTAATATATACATCCTAAAGTTTCTCCCTTTTAACCGCAATTACCTCTAGAGTTCAGTGCTATTGATTATACCAGCAATAACACGCTACCATCATCACCATCCGTTTTCCACATAATGTTCTCAAAGTTCATCTGTGTTGTTGCATGCATCAGGACTTTTTACAGCTGAATAATATTTCATTGTATGTATATATCACATTTTTATCTATTCATCAGTTGATGGAAGCTTGGATGGTTTCCATCTTTTGGCAGTTGTGAGTGAGTAATCCCACTAGGAACAATGATGTGCAAATATCTGTTTGATTCCCTGCTTTCAGTTCTTCTGGGTATATACCTAGTAGTGGGATTGCCAGATCATGTGGTAATTCTATACCTAGCTTCCTGAGGAGCTACCAAATGGCTGCACATTTTATACTCCCA
>PVKY010008288.1:0-14185 GCA_004027775.1 Bradypus variegatus
CTCTGCGAGTCTGTAGCATTCCAGTACTGGCTTGCCATGATCTTTGGGGTCCCCTGGCTGCATTTCATGGCTTCTTCCTTTGGCGTCTCTTTCTCCTGCTTGGTCATCTGTGTCTCGGTCTAGATTTCCTCTTCTTATAATGACTTCAGCCAAATGGATTAAGGCCCTCACTGATTCAATTTTGCCTCATCTAAATAAGATCTTCAAAGATCCTATTCACAAATGAATCCACAATTTAAGTAATGACGACATCTTCAAAGGTCCTATTTAAAAATGAGTTCACAAGAACCCATAGAAACAGATTGAGACTTGAACATGTCTTTCATGGGAAACATGATTCAATCCCCAACATATATGCCAGGCTAAGGAGTTTGGGTTTTATTTCATGGGAAATGGGAGGCTTTGTGGGTACTGCAGGAGGGGAGTGATGTGATCTGATGTTGGGATTTTTGGAGCGCCCTGGCTGCAGGGGAAGGTTGCATTGTCAGGGAGCATCTAGAACCTTGACGAGAATGGTCCTGCAGTTGACAAAGCCTGCCCATTCTCTCTGAATGGTTCCCTGGGTCCTGGCTTTGCATCAGAAATGTCTTCTGATGACAACAGATATGTCTTATTTATGTCTGCACATGTGGATACATATGCATACTACAGGGCATTTAAAACATCTCCAGGCAAGGCAGACAGCAGGTAAAACTGAGCTTACTCAGTGTTTAGTATTAAAATGATTGATGATAGTTGTCACATTTCTAAAGAAACCTAGAAGCATGGAAGTCCATGACTTCTCATGAAACCCTGAGCTTAGCACAGGGCCTGGCATACAAATCTCTGAATGACATTGACAACTATCTATTTCTGTGAAGAAATACGTAGAGAGAGATTTTTCTCATTTTTTCAATGTCAAAACGAGATGACCCTGTAAGTCCCTCCCTGCTCTTGTGTCCATAAAACTCCAATGTAGAGGGGCCAAGTGACCCTCCCAGGATTGTACAGAAGTGTCGTCAGCAGCCTGCAAGAGCAAGGGCAAGGCAGAAACGACGCGGGTTGGTTGGTTTCATTTTCATTTATTTTGCTGCCACGAGCCAAAACCATGTTTCGGGACCACACTGTTTTTGTTTTTGTTTTTTGTAGACATGAGGAAAACTAACCAGCTAATTTTTCAGAAATAAGGTTTTCCAAATCACTAATGCAAAAGTCGTTTTACAAACTCTTGTATCGATTTATTAATTTATCGATTTATTACAACAACAAATTATAAGACCAGTGCTGGCCCCTGCTGGGTCTAAGTTGGGGAGAACGTTGGTGTTTCCAGACTGAGTAGCTTAGGGAAGGACAAGTCATCAAAAAGGACTGCTCAGTTTTGACTCAAAATTATGTAAAAGCGAGTTGCTTTCAGCTACGGTTTTTGTCTCATAATGAAAGAAGATGAATTTTTACATCAGGTTGTGCTAAACATGGTCCAGAATTTAGCCGCAGAATTGAATGTACATCTCAAACTCTCACCCATACCCCTTCCTGAACAGTCCTGGTGTGTTTTTCAGCATCGTTCCTTTTACAGTTGAGTCAGGCTGAGCAGGGCAGGTGCCTGGTTACCAGCTCCATCCACAGGAGCCCCACCAGGACCTTAGGAAAGGTTGGCCTCTGGCCAAAATCCATGAATTTCTTCTGGATTATTTACTTTCATTTACATCAAGTTTCTCCCATTTTTCACTGCCTGCCAGGTTTGGGGGCAGTTTAGTAACAGGTGGGCAGTCCTTTTTCCAGCTACCATAAGTTCAATCCATCTACCCAGATCAGCTGCGTTCCTGTTTTTTTCCCTACAATTCCAACTTCAGTGTGCCCGGATGTCTTGTCACATCAATTAGGAAGTGCAAACTTGTGACTCACAGAAGGTCTGCCAGGGTGAATTTTCAAATCCCCTGAACAGGTTTTTATGACCCAGCCCTCTGATTGCCCTGAAATAAACCCAATCTCCAGGCTCTGCCTCACCTTCCTCCAACTATCCCATGATCTGGAGATGACTCAGGGCTCAGGAATGAAGCCAAGAGTCACCCCTCTCAATCACTTCCTCTATCGTATCTCCAGTGAGCGTGACTTACAAAGCCGGTGGCAGAAAGCATGCAGGTGAAGAAGGCAATGGCAGCTGAGCACAGCAACTTTGCTTTTGGACATGAACAGATGGTTCAAACCTTATTTCTGTTCATGGAGGGAGCCCATCTGGGTGAAGGGAGCTCAGTTTTTCTGCATTTAACTTGCTTGTCCCAAATGCCACCTTAGCAGGTGGAGAGGCCCTGCTAATTCTTGTGTGCTAGTTAATTGTAATGAATTCTCAAGCACAAATGGAAAAAGCCTTGAGAAAATAGAAAGTACTAAAGAGAAGGTGGGAAAACCATCAAACATTGCTGATTAGAGTCTAAATTGGTACAACCACTTAGAAAAACTGTGTGGGATTATCTGCAAAAGCTGCAAACACCTTATTCACCAATAATTCCTGTCCTGGGAAAGCATTTCCAATAAAAATGCACACACTATGTTCACATAGAAGTAAGACCCATAGTAGCCAAAACCTGGAAACAACTTGAATTTCTATCAACAGTAGAATCGATAAATAAAAATATTAAAAGACAGAAATGGGAATAAATGGTCTGCAGCGACATCACAGAAGAATGTCATAAACATAATGTTGAGCCAGACACCAAATAGGACATACTGTATGAGAATAGAAAGCACAAGACAGGCAGAACCAATCTATGGTGTAGGAAGTTGGGGTAATGGTTACCATTGAAGGGGGCACAGTGGCTGGAAATTGTTAGCAGACGGATTCTGCAGCAGTTGGTGATGTCTGATTATCTACTGACCAAATAAATTACCCCTGAACTTGGAGGCCTAAAACAACAATCATCTTATTACATCTCAGGATTTTGTGGGCCGGGAACTCAGGCAGGGCTCAGCGGGGTGGTGCTTCCGCTTCCTGTGGTTTGACTGAGGTCACCTGGTGGCAGTCAGGTGGCGAATGGGCTTGGCTGTAGGCTCCAAGAAAGCTTCACTAATAAGTTTAGTGCTTTGGCAGGGATCACCAGAAGGCTGGGCTCGGCAGAACCATCAGGAGGAGCAACTGCCCGGGGCCTCCCCACATGGCAGTCGTGGTCGGGACTTCTTATATTGCAGTTCAGAGCATGCAAAGAAGTGTCCCAAGAGACCCAGGTGGGAGCTGCAAGGTTTCTTCATCTAGCTTTAGTGTCACTTCTACTTCACTTCTTTGGTCAAGGAAACTACTAAAGCCAGACCAGATTCAAGGGCAAAGGAGGAATAGATTCTGCTTCTCAGGGGAAACGGCATGCACGTACACGGAGGGAAGGAATGCAGAGCAACCAATAGTAATGTTCTGTTTCTTGTTTTGGGTGTTGGATCCAAGACTATATTTTGTCTGTGAAAATTTATCAAGCTGTATTCTCATGCTGTATGCACTTTTCTATATGGCATCATTTTAAGGAAAAGTTAAAATTTAATAAGAATGGTCAAGCAGAACGATCGTGGTAAGAGGCAGGTCCTAGTTGGCCCTTCCGTACCCCAATGGGTTCCCCTATTGAACTGGAGTCTGAACTCCCAGTCCCTGACCAGCTCGGGGACTGTCAGCCACATCCATGTGACCCAGGAGGCTTCTTCCCGCTGAGGAAGAAAAGCCACACCTGCCTCTCTGGAATATCGTGAGGGAGAATGAGACAACCTAAGAGAAACGTCCGGGACCCGAATGCTCAGGAAATGAGATTCCTTTCTTTTGAAGCCTTAAATGCTGCCTCAGACCCCTGACTCCCCACCTGCCAAGTGAGTTAGCAGCTATGGCTCCTTAGAAGCCCTGATAGGAGTCTGGGGAGAGCCTGTCCCTCCCCTGCCGTGGCCCTCACCTCGTGAGCAGGGAAGAGGGTCCAGTCTCAGGCACCTGTGCCCTCCCAGGGGGCCCTAAGTCAGAGCTGAGGAAAACACTCTTGCAACTGCCAGCACAAGACCAAGTGCCCAAGCAGAGTGACAAGTGAAACCTTGGCGAGTGCTTAGTCACTGCCAGGTACTTTCCACTCAGACACATGGAGATGGTTACCAAAGAGCTGTCTGCTGGCTGCTTGCACATCATCTCAAAGAAAATGTTGTTGTAACCTTTACTTTGGAGGGGGGAAAAATAGCATCACTTTCCCTTTTCCTTTCCTTTTCTTTTTGGAGAGAGAGATGTGTTGGCCAAAGAGTTGAAGTGGTTGTTTTTGTTTATCCTGGAGAAAGTTTCCAGATAACTCCGAATCTGGAGCCTCACGTATGTGGCGGGGTCTTTGAGTCTGAAGCACTTAGTGTCACCATGTGTAGAGGAGGCTGTCACAGGCCATCCAGATCACAGGGCCTCCCACCAAGCTCTCTGTCACCCACAGAGTCAGGGAGTCCTGGGTTCAAATCTCTGCTCTGACCTGTACTAACACTTCAGGTCATGTGTAATAATGAAGACTAATGATGTTAACCCTTGCCGTGATGGTGATTATAAAATGAGGTGAGGTGTAGCAGAAGCCCAGGGAACAATGCTTGGCTCTCACATAGTAGTTGATCAGTTAAAATGAGTTAATCTCTCCTTCCCTCCTTCTCTTCTAATTTCTCCATTATTTCCCTTTCTGCCTTTCTCTTTTTATATTCCCTCCCTTCCTTTATCCTCTCCACCCAAATGTCATCAGCCCTCCGCCTCTCCTACCCTCTTTGCCATCTGCATGCTTTCTCTGATTTGCCTTGTTTTCAAGTCCCAAACCCCCTCTGCGCTCATAGCTGTCCTCTAGCTTGGTACGATCTTGGCATAGAGCTGTTGAAAATTGGCCAAATTCTAGTAAAAAA
The DNA here is from genome assembly GCA_004027775.1 of Bradypus variegatus. Classification (NCBI taxonomy): domain Eukaryota; kingdom Metazoa; phylum Chordata; class Mammalia; order Pilosa; family Bradypodidae; genus Bradypus; species Bradypus variegatus. The sequence goes on from PVKY010008288.1 coordinate 4,861, forward strand.
CACTGCAATTCTTGGCCAGACTTGCTCCCCTTACAAATGAGGGCGATGTTTCAGGCATGGGAAGTCTTCCCATCCATTTAGGCCCCAAGGAAAAAAATAGCAACACCTCAGTGTGTGGCCTTAGGTGGACAGCGATGTGGGGCGCTGGGTACTGACAGAAATAAATCTGGTGTTTCTGAAAATTGTGAAACACGCACATTGAATGTGTCATCCCAGCAAAAGTGAGTCAGTCCCCCAGGCCCAGGCCCAAAGCTGGCAGCATTCGCTTTCTAAATAGAAAGTATATTCCTGGCCAGCCTAACATTAGCAAATTGGCAGTCAAAAAAGAGTGGAAAGAGAGAGGCAGAAGAAGAGACCATCAAATCTATACTTTGCAAGAAGGTTACTGGAAAACTCAGGTTGTCTCTCATGATTTTAAAAATTTTTTTTGTTCCCTGTTCCTCCTTTCTTTTTCTCTCTACCCTGCTGTCTGCTCCAAACTCTTTGTTCCACCATCACCTAAGCACCAACTTCTCCAGTGGCCTTCAAAGCCAGGGCCGCAGCAAAGTGGCATTGAGACAGCCTGGAGACATCGGATGCTACAACCTTTGGATTAAGACAGGCCTGGGTTCAAATCCTGGTCCCATCTCCAACTAGGGGTGTGTGTGCGTGTGTGTGTCTGTGTGTGTGTCTGTGTGTGTGTGTGTCTGTGTGCATGTGCATGACCTTGGATGAGTTTCCAATCTCTCTGGAGCCTTAGTATCCACTTTAACCTGGATAAACTGGGGTGTGTCAGTTTGGATGTACTATGTCCCCCAAAACATCATGTTCTTTCATGCAATCTTGCAGGGGCAGATGTATTAGACTTGATCAGGTTAGAACCTTTTGATTGTTTCCATGGAGATGTGACTAGTAACACCTTTTGATTAGGGTGTGACTTGATTAGATTATTTCCATGGAGGCGGGGCCCCACCCATTCAGGGTTGGTCTTGATTGCTTTACTGGAGTACTTTAAAAAGATCCACACAGGCCCAGACGTTTTCTACAGCCAAGAGAGAGACTTTGAAGAAAGCACAGGAGCTGAGAGAGGAGCTGGAACACAACCTGGGACCAGCAGATGCCAGCCATGTGCCTTCCCAGCTAACAGAGGCTTTCCGGACGCCACTGGCCTTCCTTTGGTGAAGGTACCCTTGTGCTGATGCCTTCATTTGGACAGCCTTCAGACTGCAGCTTTGTAACCAAATAAACCTCCCTCATAAAAGTCAATCCATTTCTGGTATTTTTGCATCAAGGCGGCATTAGCAAACCAGAACATGGGGAATCTCCTGCCTCTTTCCCTGTGGAGATTAAAGGAGGTGACATCAGTTGTGGCTAGCACATCGCAGGGGCTCAGCGTGTCTGAGTCACCTTTCTTCCTTTCCCTAGGAAGGTAAGTGTCCAGAACACTGCTGCCTCTGCCTCCCTCCATTCTCAGTCCACTCGGGGTCACCCCTGCTGGAGGAGGTGAGCCCCCAGCCTATGCCAGGAGCAGTAACAGCAGGAGCTGCTGCAGAGGCTTTGCCTCTTTGGCTCCAGACACAGGATTTGGAGAAAAGAAGCGACAGCAGGCCCAGGGTCCCCCATGCCAGCATCACCCCCTGGCAGGCCTGCCCTGCATCCCTGGCAAGCACGGATGCTTGAGTCACATGGTCTCCACGGTGCCCAGAGGAAGTGATACAACCGCCTTCTGGCTTTGGGTCAGTTGGGAGGAAAGGGTCCTGTCACGGAGGCAAGGGCTGGGCTGGCTCCAGGGCTCCAGGCCCGTGCCCTGTGGAAACCCACAGCACAGGGCCAGCAGGAGAGCTGCTGTGTGCACACACTGCTGTTTACCCTGCTTTGTGCCCCACCATCCAGGCCCTACAAAGTGCTCGGCCAAGCAGGTCATCCCCAGCCCTCGGCATCCCTCCCTCCGGCTCCAGCTCACTTGCTGCCCTCACTACAAAAAACCTGTTTCAGGAAGCAGCTTTTCTATTGGTTTCGTAGGCATAGCATGAATATAATTGAATTCAATTATAATAACGACCCCTATTAAAACCTTATGTCATATTCATTAAATGGACTAGGTAATATGCAATTAATTTCATTAGCATATGAATTGTGCATTGTGTCACTAATATGCAAATTATGCATAAAACGCAACGTATGGATTAATTACAGCACAAGGTCAAAAAGCACTGCACTCAAAGCTTGCAGTCCTGTCCCTGTTATCTACCCTTTTGATCTCATACAAATCCCCTTTTATGGAAGAGGCTGTTCATTAATTGGAGCATTTGAGTTTTGGCTCTGGACCCAAAGCCGACTATTGGAGAGAAAGGACTCTGAGAAGCTGGTTAGCTTGAGTTGGGTAAACCTAAGCCTGTATTGGAGCTAATCCTGGAGACAGGCCATGATTCTGAGGACAGAATTCAGACTTCTGGGTTCTGTCCTTGACTTGCAGAGACTGCCCCTGCCATTAATCACCACCTCCAACGGGACTTCCATCATCTGTGAAATGGGCATAATAGCACACTGGATGATGTGTATGTCCTCAGGACATTAAGTGAATGGCATTATCTCCTTAGGGGGACCATGGTAATAAGCATTGGGCATCGTCACCAGGAAAACATCCCCACAAAGGAAAAGCATTTGCTCGAACACCCTCCATGTGAGCAAGATGCCCAGTGGCCCTCAGCCCCATTGAGGAGAGATCAGTAATGACTTGCTTTACTCAGAGTTTCTCCTCCAAAGCACGTTAGTGGCATTGCCTGGTGTTTGGAGTAACCATCTCCGTTTTACAGAATTTGGAAACTAAGGCCCTGGTGAATGAAGCAAATAACTCCAGGTCATCACCAAGCACCTCAGTGGCAGGAAGGGGGTGGTAGAAGATGGCCAGAGCAGGGTGCAACCAGCCTCCTTGTAATCGGCCTCCCACTCTGCACCCAGCCCTCACCTCCTTGGCTGAAATGAGTGACCCCTGAGCACTCACAGCCACCTTGTTCTTCTCTCCATCGGACCTGCCTCTGAGGCATCTGCCAGTCTGTCCTCTGCCCTCCATCTTACATGCATTTGAGCATCAGTGGGCACCTACTCCAGGCCAGGCACTGTGTTAGGCACAGGGGCTAAAATCATAAGAAGTCATTGTCCTGCCCTCAAGGAGCCCAGTTCAGGCCCTCGCTCCCTCCTCCTGCACTATGAACAACCTACTGGGTTCCTGGCCTTGGATCTCACTTCCTTCCAATCCTACCTTTGCACAGCTGCCAGTTCTGCACTGCAAAGCTGACCCTGCCCTCACTCCACTACTTGAAGCCCATCATGGATTCCTATTATTTCCAAAATAATGTTGAAGCCCTTTCACCTGGTATTCAAGGGCCATCAGGGTTTGCCAGGGTCTCTTCAGTCTCGTCTTCTGCACCCTTTCACCATCTGCCATATGCTGCAAGTCACTGTATTTCCCCACCCACAAATTCTTCTCATTCCTGCAGTGTGACTTGTAGCTCCTCCCCTTAGGAGGCGGAGCTTATTTCTCTACCTGCTGAATCTCAGTTGACCATGTGATTGACATTGGTCAATGGGAAACTAGTAAACATGAAGCAAGCAAAGGGTCGAAAAGCACTTGTGCATTCGGACTTGCCTTTTCTTGTTTCTGGGCCCTTCTGCCATCACAGGTACAAGCCCGGGCTAAACTCCCAAAGGACCAGGTCCACATGGAAAGAGAGACCAGCTGATGTCCCAGACATGTGGATAATGCCATCCTAGACCACCCAGTTCCAGCTAAGCTGGACTGAACAAGAAGAAACACTCAGCAAAGTGCAGAATCATTAAAAGAAAAGATATATATTTGTTGTTTTGAGTTACTCAGTTTTGGGGCTAGCCTGTTATGCAGCAAAAGCTAACTGATACAAATCCACAAATGCACCACACTTTTTATGCTACTATTCTCCACCGTGTACACTGTTCCCTTTCCCTGGGAATGCACTTGGTCCTCCTCTTGTACTGAACACACTTCTACTCACTGGATGAAAGGATTTTAGCAGGCTGAAAAAAGGGAGAGAAATCCTCATCCAAAGAAAAGCATTCAATATGCATGGTGTTCTCAATATTTTTAGCCTCACTTGTATTCATTCTCCTGGGTGGGCAATGAGCTCTCCATGGCATATGTCCTTTTCTTTCTACACAGATGACAAACGGGGTGCCTCTCAGAGCACAGTCAACCACCAGCCTAACACTGGGGCTGTGATCACCGCCCTCAACACCATCCCTTCCCTCTTCCTTGGTCCCACTCAGCTTTGTTTTCCTCACAGGCCCAGGGGAGCATTTTCCCCAGTGCAGGTGCTGGGTTCATCAGTAAGTCTCTTGAAAAGACCCAGCTCAAGGTCACCTCCTCCATGAAGTCTTCCTCAACAGCCCAAGCAAAGTTGCTCCACCCTCCTCATCCAGTGCTCCCACCCCCCTTTGAGTTTAAGGTATCTCCTAGGGATAATGTGTTAATCTATCCTCCACCACTCACTCCACCAGCACCCCTAACCCCCAGCACATAAAGAATGTGAGCCACAGGGGTGTCTTCATCTGTGTGTCTCCACACATAGACTAGCACAAAGAGTTGGTCTAATTAATTAATTTACTCAGCCATCTCAGAGGGAGCCAGGAGTTGCCTAGAAGAAAAAACAAGCCTTTTGGATCCAGACAGGCCTGAATTTAATCCCTGTTTTTACGTTTTCTAGCAGAATGACCTTAAGGCAAGTCACTTAACCTTTCAAATCTTGAATCACCCCTTGAGTGGAGAGTAAGTGAATGGGTGAGGGAGTGTTGTTTAAAATAAAAATAATAATTCTTTCCTCCATGGGAGGGTTTTGAGGCTTAGGTATCTGGCCCAGAGGCTGGCCCATGGTCATCTTCCAGTGAAATTCTGGTCACCTTCTCCCTTCCCTCCAGCTCCCTATGAGTTCTCGTGGACATTTTGGGAAGGCCAAGTGGGGCAGGGCTTCCAACAACGTAAGGGGCTCAGCTCTGGTGCTTCTCTAGATGGTGAGAACGTCTCCCCCACACCATGTGGGTGTCCTGAGCAGCAAGGAACAGGAAACTCACAATTGCCCAGCACCCAGCTCTTGCTGGTACACAGGGTTATTCATTCATTCACTCATTCATTCATTCATTCATTCATCCATCTGTTCTCTAAATATGCATAGGGGTATGATCTGTGCCAGGCTCTGTGTTGGGAGCAGGGTGAAGAGAAAATATGACTAAATTTATCTCTGATCCAGAGAAGTTGACTTCTCTTTCTTGGCTTCTCTGTTATTCCCCAGAAGAGGGAATCATCCTTTGTGCAAAGCTGGAGTGTGTAGGCATGAAGTACGAAGACAAGGGGAGCAGAGAAGACACTGGGCTATGGACATCTTGGCAACCATTCCAAAGACTTCTGTTTTTGTTGTTGCTGTTGTTTTGCCCTTGGCAGAGAGGAGCCATTGAAAGCCTTAAGGAAGGAACTGAGTGAAATACCCACTGCTTTCCTGCTTCAATTCAAACCCAGTTTGGTCTGCCTTCCCAACTGCAGTTCTGCCAGGCGAGGAGGAGTCAAAATAACTGGCATCATCTCAGTTCTACCAAACATTCTCTTCTATGACTTAGACAAATCACTTTGTTTCTCTGAACTTCAAAATGGGAAATAACAGCACTGCTGACCCACCTTCCCAAACAGCTGAGCCTCACAAAGTGGTTACAGCTCTGCAGCCAAGGTGCAGGCTCAGGGGTCAGCTCAGTTGGCATGCCAACCCTGTCATTTTGTGACCACCTAACCTTTTGGATACTCAGTTTTCTCACCTGTAAAATGAGCGAGATAGTCAATTTTATGTGTCAAACTTGGCTAGGTTATGGTGCTTGGTCAAACACTGGCCTCCATATTATTGTGAATGTCTTTTAGAGATGGGATTAGCATCTACAAGTGGTAAAATTTCAGGAGCTTGCCCTCAGTACTGTTGTGGGCCTTAAAGAGCAAAGAACTGAGGGTTCCAGGAAGCAGAAGGAATTCTACCCCAAGGCTATATCCTCTAGGCCTCTCTGAGTTTTCAGCCTGCCCCCTTTCCTCAAAAATTTGGACTCTAGACTCCAGCATCATTCTTATGGGAATTTCCAGCCTCTGGCCTGCCCTGCAGAATTCAGACTTGCCATCCCCACAGTTGTGTGAGCCAGTTCCTCATAATAAGTCTCTTCTATTTATTCTGTTGCTTCTGTTTCTCTGGAGAACCCTGACTAATATAGATGAGCATAACTTCTTGTGGTTGTGTGAATTAAAAGGGATAATGCATGTAAAAAAAGATTAGCAAAGTGCCAGCAGATAGTGAGCATACACTACAGATATTATTTTTATCTTTATTAATATTGATTAAGACACCTGCCTGACCCCTGGGACTCAATCAGAACTTCAAGCTCATTCTGGGTTCTTGCCTACACACCCCCAAAACTCTCAGACTGAACCTGAGAATACCTGAATACCCCCTCCTAGACTGTCAGCACACGTTTTGAGAAAGAAAGAACAGCCAAAGGAGGCCCAACTGCATGGTTTCCTTATCAAAGAGAAAAATAAGACATGCAAAACACTTCCTGGAATGCACCAATTTTTGTTTGGGGGCTGCCTGAGGTTCTGAGGGCCTTTCCCGGGGCACCCCTGGCCCATCCCTGCCACCAAGATAAGTCTCGGCAGCCATTACTGGTGCCCCAGCCAGGTTCCAAGGAGAGGGCAGACTCATCCAAGTACAGCTGCACCCAAGGCTGAGCCGAACTCGTTTTCCCAGCCTCACTGGACTGCAGGAAGGTGGAGCAGGCTTTGGATCGCATCCAGGGTTTGGAAGAAGCAGCCCCACTCATCTTCATAACAGAAGATGGAGACGCTGGCCTTGCCCTCCTGCTATTCTAATCCCGTGGAGAGAGACGCCCCTCCTGGTAACAATTAGATGGGGAAGCAGAAGGGACCTGCCAGCCTCTGGGCACCTAGGAAGTCCCAGGTAACAGGCTAACCTGTTAACCCTGCGAAGTGCTAACCCTGCAAAGTGGCTCTTCTTAATCCCATTTGATAGACAGGTGAACTGAGGCTCAGAAAGGCTGAATAACTTGACCGAGGCTCTGGGGGTAGAAAGTGACAACTCTGGGACTGGAACCAGGCCTGTCCCCTCAGGAAAGGGGATGTGGGTCTCCTGGAGGACATGCCTTCAGCTTCCAGAGCTTGCCCAGAGCAATGGACTTAGCCTGTACAGGGGGCCTGAAATTGGCTCACTGATCTCCACGGCCCTACATTCTGATCAGGAAGAGGAACCAGGGAGACAATGCAGACCCAGGAAGCAGCATGGATGAGCTGGGGGCAGGGGAGAAGCGCTAGGCCCAGCCCGAATGTCATCAGGGCTTTGAACCTCCACGGTTGTCCAAAATGCAAGGTCCTAACTCCCCTCCACGGAGGGCAGGAAGGCTGTGCAGGGAAGGCTTCTGAAATCGCCAGCTAAGAAGTAAAGCAATAACCATGAAAGTGCAAGCTCATTACCTCCACTGTACCACATGCTCTCCTGGGCACTTTACATCCATGATCCTAGTTGGTCCTCATGGCAATGCCCTGGAGTGAGAGCTGGGATTCCCATTTTACAGATTAGGAAACCAAGGCTTATAGCTCTCAGCAGCAGTCAGAGTTTGTACCCACGTCAGGCTGATCCCGACACCTGTTCTACTTCACAAGCCCCAAAGCCTACACGTGCCAGGCGGATTACAGGAAAGCCAGGTGGGTGTCAGAGGTGGTGGAGGGGCAGAAAACTGGAGGGTATGTCTCTGTCTAAAGGGCAGCTGCTCCCCTGCTCCAGCCAAGACTTGCTGTTTGTGAGTAAAGATCAATGTGGCCAGATCACCTCATTTCAAGATGAGCCAGACATCGTTTCTATTTAAGGATGTATAAGCCATATCTTAACTGTTGGAGATTAATTCAAAGTTTTTAAAACACTTGACAGACCATACAAAGCCTATCTAAAAAGAGGTATGGCTCAGAGGCTTCTAGAATGTGGGCCCTGGGCTGGGAGAGAGTGGCCATCGCCATACCATCCACCTGTGGAGGGGAGACTCGCTGATCTTCCAGATTCTTCCCAAGCCTGAGACGGCGTGAGGCCACCGGTTGGCAGAGCAAAGGTGGGCAGGTGCCCCAAGCAGGGAGTGAAGGCTTGGCAGCAGGAACTGTCCTCCCATCTCACCCTCCCTGCTCCAAAACCTTCGATGGCTCCCCTTTGTCCCCTGGTCTTGGCATTCAGGGATGTTCCACTCTAAATCTCGGCCCTGACCTGCTGTTACGCTGCCTGCAGCAAAGGCCCCCCTTGGTACTTCCTGACCCCAGCCTTCTCTCCACTTCCCCATGTCACATCCCTGAACTCTCATCAGACCTGTCATCATACCCACCTGTCCTTGAGATGACAGAGGACAGCTTCCCATCGCTTGTCTTTTCTTCTCCAACTAGTCTATAAGCCCCTGAATACTTCTCCCACCTGTGTTTCTTGCTCCCCTGCTGTGTCCAGAGCTGCCTCCATGCTGTGACAGTGAAGACAGACCTGGTCCCGTCTCTACTCCTGGTTCTTCAGACACAATGCCAGTGTCTGGTGCAGTCCTGGCCACGTGGGAGATATGCAGCCAAGACCTGGCAAGTGGAAGCAAATGTTGATGCAGTGCATTATCTCTGACTTCCCATCTCTCTCACTAAGCCCCAGCATCCTGTCCACTGTGCTGCAAACACCCAGTCCTGTTGGTTCTTCTTGAATTTCTCTCCTAAGCATTACAGGAGCTGAAAGGAATAAAAGACCCACAAACCTGGGAAGAAGAAAGTCAAAGGATGGGTTTTTTTTTTTCTTTTTCCTTTTTTCAGTGCCCTTACTCCCCCACCAGCTGTGGCAAAGGCTGGGCTCCCAGGCCCTGCTCCTCCTGGGCTGGAAGCCGCCCCCACCCCCTCTGCGGTGGCATGCAGCCCCGAGCGGTTGCCAGGGCCTGGGGGTGGAGTACAAATAGCCCCATCCCCCATCCAGGAGACCCAGAGCCAACAGCTCAGCCCCTGGGCTCCCAGCCAGGTTCTCTCCAAGCCAGGACCTGAGCACATGTACCCTAATCAACTAGAAACACCCACCCTTCCTTCTGCAAACACCCTGGTGGCAGCCACAGGGCGGGCCAGCAGGCAGAGCTGGCCTCCCTGACCCCCCGCCCGGCTCCACACCTAAGGAGCTGGCCCAGGACAGCTCGCCCCCAGCCAGCAGCAGCTGGGCGTCCACGGAGGGCTGGCAGCCACCCTCCGGAGCAGGAGAGGAGCTCCCGGTCCAAG
>PVKY010008289.1:0-14190 GCA_004027775.1 Bradypus variegatus
CTGGGCTGTTGCGGGCTGGGGCAAATGGCCGTGAGTATTTCACTGTCCCAAGGATAACTGCAACCAATGGCAACTGCAACCAAGTATAGCAGCTGGTACTTAGAGTGGGGAGCTTGAGTCCTCGGTAGAAGGCCAGACTCTTGTTTAACTCTTTTTATGTGAGCAGGAAACCATATAAATATAATATTATTAAAATTTTCATTTACTATTAAAAAGCACAAACATTTACAAAAGATTTTGATATTTAAGATATAAAATTTGGTTAACTGGAAAATCTACTGAAACGCTTGGGGTTTCTCAAGGCAGCTGGGAGCGGGGCAGTCCCTGGGCCGTGTACATCAGGATCCATAGATGGGCTTGTTAAAAATGCAGATTCCTGGGCCCCGTCCTAACTCTAGCAAATATGCCTTTCTGGAGACTATGCCTGTAAATCTACTATCTAAACAAGTCTCCCCATGATTCTTAGACTTGTCAAAGTTTGAAAGTCACTGTGCTAAATAGAGAGGCTACTTTATAAGTACTTAATCGAACAAAAGGCTCCAGCAGCCAAGATCAGGAGGCAGAGGCCTGAGTTTTAGTCCGGTCTCTGCCACTAACTCAGTGTGTGACCCTGAACAAATCTTTTCCCCTCTCTGGCCTCAGTTTCTGTAGAGCAGCTGCAGGGTGAGAGAAAAGAACCAGGTGCCTTTCAAGGCCCTTTACAGCCTCAAATCTATTAAAAGTATATATATTTTTTAAGTTGAAATAAGAAGACACATTTCTAGGATACACTCGGCATCATCGTCTCTCTGTGTCACGGACCCACCGCCTCCCTGGAGGAAAAGTCCACCAGGCTTTCCATGGCAAACCCCACCATTCCCAAGGAGAGAGACGGAGAGAAGGGGCAGGTTGAGAATGAGTCCAAAGAGAAGGCGGGAATACTTACCCTAAAGGAGAATTCGAGGTTTTCTCCTCCCCAAACTTCCATTCCTGTATCATAAGACCCCAGATATTCAAAATATTTCTTACTCACAGCAAACAGCCCACCAGCCATTGTGGGAGACCTAGAAAAGCAGGATGCCCACATTTCAGCGTGAGCAGCAGGAAAGTATCACGGGTAGATGAGCAAACTTCCTGCCGCAGTGCCTTAGTTCATCCATCCATCACGAAACCTGCCCTGAGTGCCTGCTCTGCACCAGGGCTAAGCTGAGCCCAGAGTCATCAATGGACCCACAGCCCAGGGTCCCTGCTCTGAGGACGCTCACAGCCCCCTCCCCAGCCAGGTACTGAACACAGTGTGCGCCACCTGCTTTCACTGGGTCGACCAGAACCCTGCGGGAGCACAGAGACGCAGGGAGGAGGTGAGGTCTGCATGGCCGAGGGGAGTCAGCCTAGGAGAGGAGGGGAAACAGGACTATGCGGAAACAGGCCAGCCCAAGCGAGGGCCTAGGGGTGAGGGAGACCCTTGTACTTTTAGAAGCGTGGCGAGCGCAAGGAGATGAGGAGGGAGAGAGGGCGTTCCCCAGGAGGACATCGGGGCCACTCCGAGGCTGGAGGCCACACAGGGACATGGGAATTCACAGTGCAGGCACTTGGAGGCACAGCCCAAAGGCTGGCAGGTAGGAGACCCTAAAGGCAACTAAAAGTTGAGCTGGCTCCTCTCCCATTTAAGGGGTCGCCCCACCAAGACCCTGCTGGGCAGCTCTGGCCTTGTTTTCTCCCCACTGGGTGTGTCTGGGAGCTGGAGAGAGCTCGGCACCCTGCAGCGATTCAGGGGAGATGGGTGAGAACAGCACAGTAAGAGCTGACGGCTGCAGCATCTCTAATAAACACGGAGGAGCCCGAGCATTTGAAACATTTACGCCCCTCAGCTGCTCTTCTGGCCTTGACGAGGTACTGGCACCACCACCCCCACGCCAAACCCCAGGCCAGCGAGGAAAGGACAGCGACGCTCCCTGTGGAAGGGCCTGGATGGCTGTGATCATATCTAATATCCACCTCATGGATGCACAAACTGAAGCCCAGGGAAATAGGGGGGCAGATGGCCACCAAGCCCCCAGGCACATGGGTGGGAGGAGGGCAGTGGGGATCTCCTGCTGCCCATGACAGGGGATTTTTGACCTTGAGCCTCGGTTTCCAAGTCTGTCCAGTGTGGGCTGGGCGGGATGCTCTCCACGGGCTCCTGCAGAAGCCGAGTGTCGATTCCTCCATCCCACCCCCTCCTAATTTCTCCCAATCCTTCCCCTCAGCATCTCTGGAATCCACCAAGTCCCTCCGTCTCCTCCTCCATCTGGTCCAAGCTGCCATTGTTCCTGATCTGGAAGTCTGCAAAGCCCCCAGCAGTGCCCCTGCCCGCAGCCCCACCCCTCCAGGCCCCTCATGTGGCATCCAGCTCAGTCTTTGGAGAACGGGACCTGCTCAGGTCACTTTCCCCTCAAACCCCCTCAGTGGCTCCCACCCATGGCCTGACCCCAACCTCTCCACACTCTACCCGACTCCACTGGCCAGGAGGGTCGTCTCAAGGTCAGGATGTGGCTGGAAGCCCTGTGTGGACGCAGCCCTAGGGCAGCATCTGCAGATCAACACACCAGCAATAAAGCTGATGTCCTGACTCATCTGTCTGATGCCCGCATCGTCTCCCAATCGGTTCTGAACTTGGTGGGGACAGAGAAGACAGGCCGTCACACCAATGCTCAAGGATGAGAGCTCTCTCCCTACTGGGACCCAAGCCAGCTGTCATCCCCTGCTCTACCCAGCCCGGGCGGGGTCACCTAGAAGCCAGCCCTCACCTGATGACATCGATGGGGGACCGCATCCGCTCCCTCTCCCTCTGGGGTACTGTGTGCCAGGTGAACACCAGCCTCCAGTCAAAACCACCAATCTGGGGCTCCCCAGAGTTCCCCAGGTACTCGAAGGTGTTCCAGTCGATGACATCAATCACGGGACACACCACGGCTGACTCCTCTTCGTGGATCCTGAAAGCACCCAGGACACCTGTCTCTCCATGTGCAGGGGTAACAGAACAGGCAGGAAATTTGATATTGGACACCCCTCACCCTTCCACCAGGAAGCATGGACAGCTGTCTAAGAAAGACCTGCTTCTCCTACTCCACACTGGACCCCGGCAGGCACCACCTGGGAGGGGGGGCGGTGGCAGTGGTGGCTGGCCTTGGTACAAAAAGTGCCACAGCTCTAACCGTCTCTGATTCTGTCTATGCACATTCTGGCTAAAGCTGGGTCCATCCATGAAAGTCAAGACATAAAAATCAAAGAGGTCTTTTGAAAGAGAAAGCAAATTTTCAATTTCTCAGGATTGCAACAGGTTCGATCACAATGAAACATGTCAAAATCAAGAAATAATGATCTCTGCAAGTAGTAAGAACAGAGACATACCCAGCCAAGAGGGGCTGCTCTGGAGTTAGAACGTATATTCTAACCCTGCCCCTTGTTTGCTGTGTGACATCAGCTAAGTCACCTGCCCTCTCGGAGAGGGTGGAATAAATGGCCCCCACTCACGGGGTGAACGTGAGGATTCACTTGCGGGATGGCTGGTGGAGAACCTTCAACTGCCGCTCTTCTTTTCTTTCCTCTTTATTAAGGTGAAATATTACACATGGGGGGAAATGCTGTGATTTGCTATTGCAGAGCTGAGTCTGGGTTCGGGCCTCAGCGATCCTCTCCACAGGCAACATCACAAGCCTGAGAGGGACTGAATCACGCCCCCCACAAGGCACCCCAAGTCCTAACCCCTGGTCCTGTGGGGGCGAGTTCATCTGTAAAAAGGATCATCAAAGGCCCTATCAAGATGAGGCCCAACTGAAGCCAGGACTGGAGTCCTTGGAAGGAGAGGAAATTTGAATATGGATGGGAAAAGCCACAGGGGAGAAGCCCCTGTACCTACGGAGGCAGAGGCGGAAGTGCTGCAAGCCCAGGAAGGCCAAGGAGGGCGGCACACTCCAGGAGCTGCACGAGGCGGGCACGACCCTCGCCCCAGGCTCCAGAGGGAGCGCGGCCCGGCCCCCACCTGGCTTTCGGACGTCTGGCCTCCAGAACCGTGAGAGGGCACCTTTCTGCTGTCTGAAGCCCCCCAGTCTGCAGGACTTTGTTATGATGGGTGACCCAGGAAGCTAAGGCAAGGGCCTGGTCTGTTCTGGTACGTTCCAGGCACCCTGTACGCATTATATCAGAGAAGGGTCTCGAAAGCCTGAGAGGGGGACTATTGTTGTCCCTGTTTCCAAGCACTTGCCCGAGGAGCCCCCGCCCCTGCTGCTGGCGCAGCGGTCACCACGAGCTCGTGTCTCCGCAGTCCAGTGGCTCCCGGCCCCCAGCAGCACCCGCACGCACCTCTCCAGCAGCGGCTCCAGCCAGCCGTCGTGGCACTCGCAGTGGCAGTCCAGGAAGGTGAGCACGTCGCCCCTGGCCACCGAGGCCCCCAGCAGCCGGGCCCGCACCAGGCCCTCCCTCTTGTTGGCGCGCACCAGGCGCACCTTGGGCAGGTCGGACAGCTCCTGGGCCAGGCGCTCCTTCAGGTGCTCTGCAGGGGAGCACGGAGGGGCAGGGCTGTGGCCATGTCCCCAGGCCCCTCCCTGCGAAGGCGCTAAAGGGACAGGAGCACCTGCCGCACCCTCCTCCCCCACTTCTGCAGGCTGGGGTGGGGGCCAGTTTCATCAAAAACCAGAGGCTGGGTGGAAGGACCCCAGGAACATCGGCTGCTCCTGGTCAAAGTGCATGAACCCTGCACTGTGCCTTTAAAGTGGGAGACTGCACAGGGTGTGAATTATAGCTCAGTAAAGCTGCTGTAAAAAATAAAGTAAAAAATAAAATCAATCTAAAACAAATATAAAAATACAGATATCCAAATATAAATATAAAAAATATTAAATAAAAATTTAATTTAATTTAAAACCCATGAACCTTCTAAGCACACTTTTTGTAACAGTAATTACACTGCATTACCATACATTTTCTCAGGAACACTAAGGAGAGTTTACTGTGCTAAGTGCCCTGTCAGTGATTTATTTATAACTCGTCTGAGCCTCATAACAATTCTATGGGGCAGGTACATTCTATGGATGAGGACATTCAGGCCAGAGAAGCTGAGTAACTCGCCCAGGGTCACACAGCATGTGAGCTGAAGAGCCGCAATAGGAACCCAGAGATGCTGGCTCCAGAAACCACAAGGCCTAAACCTACTGCCCAGAGCTTGACGCTGAAATCTCTCTTTCTTATTGAACAAGTCAAAAATGTGACAGGAGGATGTGCTTATCCCATTTTCCAGATGAGGAATGAATCCTAAAAAGCTGAAAGGACACATCTACAGCCAGCGCTGGCCCAAGGGCTCCTGACACCACACTGGGCTCCAGGGCTGGAGGCTGAGTCACACCCACTCAAGCAAAACAGACATGAGAATGTCCTCAGGTCAGTATGAGCTTTGCCTCAAAGTCCTCACCTGTCAACAAAGGGGAAATTTTTGTAAAATGTTCTAGATTGCTTCGTAGTTTGTGGAGACATTTCCCTAAATACTCTTAACACTCCAAAGCAAAACAAAACAAAAAAAACACACTCATTGATTTGTTTTCAATCCTGGATATAACTGCTAACAAGCTGATGGCATAAGGGTGGAGACTTCTCCAGCAAAGTTAACTCGCTGTGTTTCTCTATCACCTGCCAAGGGACACCTGGGTTCTTCCACCTTCTCGCTGTTGTGGATGATGCTGCAAATACCTGAACCCGTTTTCAATTCTTCAGGGCATACGCTTAGGAGTGGAATTGCAGGAACCGCCAGACTGTTTGTTTCCCACAGTGGCTTCTCCATTTTGCACTCCCCCCAGCCAGGTAGGAGGGCAACGTTAATTTTACGTCTGCCTGAACTTTCTCCCCACACCTGGGAGGGGCTGGCACCCCTTCCCTGAGCTCACACTGAACTGCAGGAGGCGGGACAGAACTTCTTAACTCGATGGCAAGGTCCATGGGGCATCTCGTCTGCTTTTACAAGCAACCACAGCGGTGTACGGGGAGCCTGGCTCCATAGCACACCATGCTCACGAGAGCCGAGCTGGGCTGCCACAAGCCCATCTTGTATCGCTGCCTGCTGAGGAGAGACTGAGTCCCTATGGATAAAATAAATGGCCAGGCATCTGCTTCTGAATTCATGTATTTGTGAAATGTCTTTTGCACTTTACAGTTTTTAAAGTATTTCATAAAAGAGAAGTTAACATTTCATAAGTGCTAACTCTATGCTCAGCAAAGCCCTGGCACCTTAGCCGCCTACAAGGTAGGAACCATCATTTTATAGGTCCCGAAGCCAAGGCTTAGCTGGGTAAGCTCCCGGCTCGAAGTTGTACAAGCGCTAAGCGTTGGATCTGGGAAGCAAGCCCAAGGCATGCACCCAGAGCCAGTGCTTCTACACCACCTCACGTGGTATGATCACAGCCCTAAAACAACCCTGTGAGGGAAGGACAAAGGAAAATTCAGGTGTGCTTCTGCTGGGCGTCCCTGTGAGGTTCTGTCCTACACACAATCTCATTTATTCCTCACAAGCACTCTCTGACATAGCTGTAGATAAACCCATTTTACAGGTGATAAACTGAGGCTCGGAGAAGTGACAGTCCAAAGGCCCCACAGTGGGCCCCTAACTGCAAACCTCAGTGAGCACCAGACTTCAGGCTGCAGCAAACCCCAGCCTGGCTCATATGCCCTCATGGAGACGGCCGGCGGGGCCCTAAGACCACTCTCCCTGCCGTCTTTGGCTGAGTGCATGGCCACCCATTTCCCAGAGACCCCATTTCCCAGCCTCCCTTGCAGCGAGCAGCGGTCGTGGGACCAAGTTCTGCTCCGTGGGAGGGGAGGGGAGGGGAACTTTCCAGTGTTGCTCTTGAAGGGAAAGGACATGGTTCCCCTTTAAAGCTGTCCCCCCAAATGAGAGTGAGAAGGAGCTGGAGCCCCTCACACCAGGCCTAGACTCTTACCCCAGATTTGTGACATAAGGGAGAAGCCCTTTTTTCCCTTGGGTAAGCCACTATGTTTCTTGAGTTCCTGTGGCAACAACAAAACACCACAAGAACCCACAGAGGCTGGGCTCCGAAGCCAGACAGACCAGGTGGAGAGGCTGACACAGCAGGTGCCTAAAGAGCAGCAGCTGCTGACCTTGGGGGTGGCCCAGGGATGGTGATTTGGCTTGAAAGCTCCGGCAACGAAGCCGAGCCCTCCACCATCTCTGTCGTCACAGGCTCGACATCTTCCTTTCAGTTCAACTCACTTCTACCTCACTTCCCCAAGCCAGCCATGATTCCACCAGCCCGGCCCCACAGCTGCCCCCAACACATCCCCCGTCACTTCCATTCCTACCTGGCCCCAGCCCCGCTACGGGCCATCTCCTGGAGTCGGTCCCTCTTGTTCCTACCTAAACTTCTGGGATGGTTCCCTGTAGGGTTTCCATTTAACCCCAAATGGAATCTCATCTCTGCAATCTCAGCTCATCAGTTATTGTCACTCAGGCCAGTGCTTTGGCCTGGAGGGTGCCATACTTGGTCCACTTCCTTGCTGTCCCCAGGACTGGGCTGTGCCCCCTTCCCCCCAGATCTTCACCCAGCTGCCCCTTTTCCAAAATTCTAGTTTTCAGCTTAAAGGGCACCTCCTCCAGGAGGTCATCCTAAATGTTATATAAATGAGACCAAGATAGCCCTGTGTGCCACATACTTCTTCTCGGCAGCCTGGGACTATCAGCCCCAGAAGCCTGCCAGGCTCAACTCAAATTCTTACCCATCTGATTGCTCCAAAAATAGCCCACATGAGCAATTTTTACCTATTTAGAGTCGACCTGCTTTGCATATCTAGAGAAACTGTACCTAACATCTGCCATCCATCGGTAAGATAAATCACACCAGTTACAAGACCCCGAGTGGCCTCTGCCCCTTTGAGCTCCCCGACCAGAGACTTCTGCCATCCTGACTTGGAACATCACTGTTCTAGTTTGCTAATGCTGCCGGAATGCAAAACACCAGAGATGGACTGGCTTTTATAAAAGGGGGTTTATTTGGCTACAGTTACAGTCTGAAGGCCATAAGATGTCCAAGGTAACACATCAGTAATCGGTACCTTCATTGGAGGATGGCCAATGGTGTCCGGAAAACCTCTGTTAGCTGGGAAGGCACGTGGATGGCATCTGCTCCGAAGTTCTGGCTTCAAAATGGCTTTCTCCTGGGACATTCCTCTCTAGCCTGCAGTTCCTCAAAAATGTCACTCTTGGTTGCTCCTGGGGTATCCGTCCTCTCTTAGCTTCTCTGGAGCAACAGTCTGCCTTCAATGGCCATCTTCAAACTGTCCCTCATCTGCAGCTCCTGTGCTTTCTTCAAAGTGTCCCTCTTGGCTGTAGCTCCTCTTCAAAAGTTCACTCTCAGCTGTGCTGAGTTACCCCTGTCCGTCAGCTCATTTATATGGCTCCAGTGACTCAACTTAGACCTGCCCTGAATGGGTGGGGCCACACCTCCATGGAAATTAGCCAATCAGAGTCATCACCCACAGCTGGGTGGGGCACATCTCCACAGAAACACTCAAAGAATTACCATCTTATCAACACTGATAACATCTGCCCATGCAAGATTACATCAAAGATAATGGCATTTGGGGGACACAATATATTCAAACTGGCACAATGACTGAGACGAGAATGCCCCTTCCCTGGTTCCCCTTGTCCCCAGGAACTCCCCTTGCCCTCTTTCCCCTTTGGGGGTGTCTCTTGCAGGGCAGCCCCTGGAAGTTCTCCTGCTGAGAGGGGCTGTCCCTCCCAAGCACCCTGTCCAAGTGTCACCCCAATAAATAGCCTGGTTCACAGCACTGCCATCTAGTAGTTACTTTTTTCCTTGGTCAACCCCCAACACCCTTGAACTCACTGCCTTCACCTCCACCGATAGAGCAGGACCTGGCCCCAAGCTCCACTCGCTCGCTCTCCTCCCATTTTTCTTTCATAGCACATTCAACTTGCTAAAATATAATGGAATACGATAGGCTGCTACATTATCTTATCCTGCACTATATGAGACCACACTCTTATTATATACGATATTACATTACGCTTTTTGCATGCTTGTTGATCATCTCTCCCCAACCCCCTTGCTAGAATGGGAGCCATCTGAGAGCAGGGACGTGTCTGCCTCGTTCCCACACCATCCCCGGGGCCTGGAACACGGCAGAAGCCAAGTAAGTGAAGGGCCAGCAGGGGTTGCCTGTGACCTGCCACATCCCTGGGTGCTGGGCAGGCCCCTGTCCCCACAACACCTGTTATCCTCGCCCCGGGCCTCTGCCATGCAGCACACACCACCGGTTCTCCCCTTTTGGCTCACTTCCCACTCAACAGGAACAAGAACACCCTCCTTCCCCTCCCAGGCCTGCTACCCCTCCCGTGGGGCTATTCCAGCTCAGGGACACCCCACCATTCACCCAGAGACCCAAGTCAGAAGCCAGGGGTCCGCTTCAAGCCCTGACCTTCCAGAGTAAAACGAAGGTCATCCACCCCCTCCTCTGTGTCATCCGGACCACCCAGGCAGTTAGGCACCCTCGGCTTCCCAGAGCAGAGCACCGTGCGTGACATAGAGTCCTCCGCATCACATCTGCCCCCCACCCCAGGTTCTGAGTCCCCCAAGGGCAGGGGTTGGGCCCCAGTGCTTGCCCAGGGATGCAGGAAGCCCATCCATAATGGGCTGAGTCTACCCTCCAGACACTGCCTGGCTGAGAGCCTCTCCCGAGCGCCCGTGTCGGGCTTACCGCGATCGCTGTAGTCATCCACGAGGATGACTTCCTCCAGTAGGATGTCTGGGGACGTCTCAAGGACGCTGTAAACTGTCCGAAGGAGAGTCGACCAGGCTTCGTTGTAGAAAGCGATGACGACAGAGGTTCTGGGCAAGTTGTCGTAATCGTATTTCTTCTCTCTGCACCTGCAAATACAACACAACTTCGAGAACCCAACGTCGCCCACGTATACCAGGCCCGGGCCCAGGCTGGGGAAGGAGTGATGAAGGGGGTGTGGGGTGTGGTCTCACGGCCTCCCCTAGGCAACTGGAAATCACCTGTTGGGGTTGCCCAGATCCCACCAGAATGCTGGCAGGTTCTATGGAAGGTTCCACCCCTGATACCCTATGGGCTTTTACTGTGGGGGCTGCCTTTAAGCTTCAAGGCCAATTTTCAGATCTGAGCAACAGACACAGTAAACAGAATCAGGAGTGGAGCAGACTCTCCCACACTGTCCTGCCCACCCACTGCTGGGCCTGGGCTCGCACTATCCTGTCCTTCTCCACTCAGCAGAACAGCTCAGCCCTGTTCTTCCCTGGGAGAGCCCCCGGGGAGCCCCTGCATCAGAAGGCTGCTCACTCCTCAGTGCCACCAGCACGCTGTCCATGCCTCTGACTCAGCGTGTGTCACTCGGTGCCCTGGTTACTGTCATGGGTTGAATCGTGTCCTCTCAGAAGACATGGTCAAGTCTGAACCCCCATCCCATGAATGGGACCTTATTTGGAAAGAGGGTCTTTGAAGATGTGGTTAATTAAGATGAGGCTGAGGTAGAGTAAGGTGGGTCCTGATTTGATATGACTAGGTCCTTAGGAGAAGATGGACATTTGGACACAGACAGAGGAGAGTACCATATGACGGAGGAGGGAGAGGCTGGAGTAATGCAGCTGCAAGCCAAGGGTGCCAAGGAGGGCCGGGAAACTCTAGAAGTTGGAAGAGGCAAGGAAGGCATCTCCACTGCAGGTTCCAGAGGGAGCACGGCCCCGCTGACACCTTGATTTTGTATCTCTGGCCTCCAAAACTGGGAGAGCCCCCCAGTTTGTGGCATGTGTTACAGCAACCACGTCGGCAGACGCTCACCCACGCCTAAGCAGTGCCCATGCTTGGCGAAGGTGTTGGAGTGCCACACGAAGAAACCAGGATTGTGGTTAGAACAAATGGGCATCCCAGGAGGACTCCTTGGGGGACACCCGAGGGACCCTGCTGCATTCAGGGGCAGCCACGTGGTGGGCGAGAGCTGACCCCACCCAGCTCCAGATGCTTAGAAAGTCACCACCAAGCTCCCTCTTTGGTTAGTCTGGTTTCCTGGTCCTTTATTCCCAAATCCCCTGGCTGACACAGAATCCTGTCCTCAGGGTGACGGATGACAACTCAGTGTCATGGGACTGACTGAGAGGCAGGGCCTGGAAACCGTCAGCTGGTCCCAGCTCTGGAAAAGAATGATGCACGATGGGGGAAGAAAAGAAACCCGAGGGACACCCAGGGACACCAGAAGGACTAGAGTTCGAGGGCTGGGCTGGCCAAAGGCTAGACCAGGGGATCAGCAAGAAGTGTTCAGAGGGGATAAAATGCTGAAGCTCAGTCAGGCTACCTGGGCAGGTAAGGCCAGGCCTTCCTGGACAAGCCTGGTGAGAGATCAGAGGTCAGGAAAGGAAGGCGAACAGGAGCCAAGCAGGAGGAGGGGTGTGGCCAACAGATGTCAACTGGCTGCCACATTCCAGGCCCCAGGCTGTGGGTCCCCTGCCTGTCAATCCATCACCAGCTATTTCCTGAATAGCTATCGTGTGCCACAGAGGCAAGGCCCCTGCTCCCATGGAGCTTACATTCCAGGGGTGCAGGGACAGGAATCAAGTAAACAAACACATCAATAATAATATCAGCAACTGGCATATGTGGTAAAGGAAGTGAAGGAGGGTGGAGTGGGAGGGGAGGGGAGCAACCTCAGAACAGGTAATCCTGGAGGGCCTCTCTGAGGAGGTGACTTTTAGGATGAAACTGGAGTGATGAGGCACCAAGCCCCATGAAAAGCCAGGGAAGAACCCTTTATACACACCATCTATTGCTTTGGCTTTTTTTTCTTTTCTCAAGTCACGTAAAATTTCAAACGTAAAAGGTAGAAAGAATACTATCATAAACTCCTGTGGTTCGGCCAGCCACCTTCCATGGTCCTCTATGCATGGTCAGTCTGGATTCATCTATGTCCTCACCCACTCCCCCCATTCCAGATTATTTTAAAGCAAAATCCAGCATATTAGATCATCCATAAATATTTCAATATGTATTTGTAAATGATAAGGGCCCTTTTTAAAATAATAAACACAACATCACTGTCACATCCTCAAAAATTAACAATTCCTTGGTGTCTCAGAGCTGCAGCCTACAGTAGTTCACTGAAGTTAGAAGCCCTTGGCTTCCCAGAGGTTCCTTATGAACCTTTAAGGAAGACAAATCCTGCCAATCAGAACCATAGAGTCATCAATTTTAAGGTACCTCCTAATTTCAGAAATACTGAAATATGAAAAAAAAATTTTTTTTGGAATTGATGAAATGTAGAACTTCACCGAATCCTCGAAACCAGAGGTGGAGGAACTGGGAGACTCTGTGAAGCATCTGCGGCTGTGCCTCATCTGAGACCGTGTCGGGGGGATCTCGTTAGAAGGTTCTGGGCAGCCCCTGCTACCCTACGGCAGGCTCAGGAGGACTGTTTCCGTCCAAATAAAGATTCCATATCACAAATCCATGTCCAGCCGTGCCCCTCCCAGGTGAGGACAACTTCTCTCCTTCTCGAGGTCTTCCGGGGAGCTCCGGGTCCCTTCGGGAAGGCCAGGCTGGCTGCCGCGGAGCGCCCAAGGCTCCCTGGCCAAGGCCCGGCTCCACGGCCCAGGCAGCCTCTCCGCGGCCCCAGGTGGGCTCCTCTGAGGGTCTCCGGCGGGGCCGGCTCCTCTCAGCCCCCTTCCCTTCTCATCCCTGTTGCACCCCACGGCCCCATCCCGGCCCTCTGAGGGGCCACTCCCAGCATCTCCGGCTGTGGGCTTCCGAGTCATGAGGTGGTGACCAAGCAGTGACTGGGAAGAAGGTGCCACCGAGGCTCCGACTCTCACACGAGGGGAGGAGAAGCCGGCCCGCCTCGCCTCCTCCGCCATCTTCCCAGAAGTCCTCTGTGGTACATCTTTAAACACCCCCCAGAGAATGCAGCCTCCAGGGCCAGGTCACGAGGCTGAGGTTTCCTCTGGGTCCCCTCTGCGGACAGCTCACTCCGGGGCACTGGCTGCCATGCTGCGAGGATGCCTGAGCAGCCCGAGGTGCCGTCCTGTGACGAGGGGCCGGGGCTCCTGCAGCCACCAGCGCGACCCGAGTGTACATCGTGGAGACGGGCCCTCCGGCCGCAGCAAGCCAAGAGGACGGCAGCCCGGGCCGGTGACCCCCTGACAGACTGCGGGCCGCAGCCACCCAGCCGAGCCAGCCTCAAACTGCTGACCCGGGACACGGCGGGAAACTGCGTGTGTTATTGTGAGCCACTGAGCCCAGGGGTAGCACAAATCCCAAAAGAGATCATGGACCCCAGCTGAAATGTATTTCACAAAACAGCAGGTCTTGATGCTTCAAAAATTTCAATGTCATAAGAGATAAGGTTGAGGGAATGTTCTAGGCTGAAGAGACAGGACAACTAAATGCCACAGCCGATTCTGGCCTGGAAACCAGACCAGGAAGAGAAACTTGCTCGAAAGGTCACAAATTGAAGTCCAACTTGTATGGCTTGCCTGAACTTGACAACTACACTCTGGCATCTTAAGAGAATGTCTCTGTTCTTGGAGAGGACTTGCTGAAATAACAACAGGTTGTGATCTCTGTAGTTTCCTCTCAAATGTGTATAATATAGCATAAGTCTAGAAAGAGAGATAAAGTAAAGGTGGCAAATTATAATGGGTGGATCCAGGTGAAGGATAATACAGGAGGTTGCTATATATCTATCCTTGGAAATTTTCTCCAAGTTTGAGTTTTTCAAAATAGCTAGTTTAACAATACCAAAAGAAAAAAACTGATTTTAACATTGCAGAGGATTTAACCAAACACCAAGCTGAATCTGGTCCATAAATACATATCTCAATCTCAGTGGCCATTCCAAACACTCTCCAATCTCAGTCTTTCCTACTTTCACCAAAACAGTGCCACCCCACCACCAAAAGTAGATTATGTTGGTGGAGGGAAGATGGTAGCATAGAGAGCAGTGGAAGCTGAGCAGCCCCCTGGAACAACTAAAAAAAACCAGAAACAACTAGCAAATAATCCAGAATAACTGCGGGGGGACAAACGAGACCGTCCATTCATCATGCACCAACCTGAATTGGGAGGAATGCCAGAGACCACAGCATAAAATCTGTAAGTAAAACCTGCAGATCCAAGCCGGGAGACCCCTCCCCCATAGCC
>PVKY010008290.1:0-14185 GCA_004027775.1 Bradypus variegatus
GGGTCTTCTTTCCTTGCCCCATTTAGAACCCTAAGTCCTTTCTACGGACGCATTGGCACCACCTACAGATCAGAATCTGCATTTTCACAGATTCCCCTCCAGATACATCTGCACATTAAAGTTTGAGAGGCACTGGATTAACATTCCCAGAACTCCTTGTGTCTGATGAAAATCTTGTCTGCTTTCAACTGACTGCTGGGACAAAACACCACTGCACTGGGCCCTTACCTTCCCAGTGGCATGAGTATGTTTTCTTGCACCTTTGCGTGTCTTCACCCAGAATAAATGAGAACAGTACTGACATGCCAACCAGCAGGTTCTTCTCTTCTGATCAAGACCATATGCTTTTTGTGGTTCCCTTTCTGGAATGTAAAAATAACCCTATTACCAACTCACCCTTCTAGTAGCCTTTTCTTTGTGGCCAAGTTAATTCCAAGTAGAACATCTGGAAATTCTATTTTGTTGCCTAATTTAAACCAGACTAAAATCAATCTGCATAAAACTTTCTGGGGCCTCACACCTTTTATTTCCACATCTGCAGAAGCTTGCAATTTAGAGGCAGAAGTAGGAAGCATTTGGCCATTTCTTTCTCTAAGATTGCTGG
Source organism: Bradypus variegatus (assembly GCA_004027775.1). Classification (NCBI taxonomy): domain Eukaryota; kingdom Metazoa; phylum Chordata; class Mammalia; order Pilosa; family Bradypodidae; genus Bradypus; species Bradypus variegatus. Next base: position 605 of record PVKY010008290.1, read on the forward strand.
GGGGAGAATATTTGTGGCTTTGTGTGTTGGGGCAGAGAGGTCCCTGATGGTGCAGTGGGTGGGGCAGGGGGAGGGAAATGAGGGGAATGGATAGAGCTGCATTTCCCTGTGCAAAGACAGCTTATAGATTGGAAGGTCTTTTAGTTTTAAGCTGAGGTGGTAGGTGGCAAAGGGTGCTGAAGGGGAGGGTGTCAAGTTAGGTAAGGAAAATGGTGTGCCAGGCACTGGGAGAAGGGAAAGAGGCGTGCATCCCCAGGAATGAACTGGGAGGTGTCTCTCAGCAGCTGTGTCTTGGACCCAATGGCTCAGAACTTGGAAAGAGGCTCAAAGAAGTTTTGTTTCTGTTCTCAGTTTGACTAGGGACCCACAGGTTAATGGAAACCTGTGGGCAGCCCAGAAGTAAGAGGTGAGGGGTTTCCTTTGTCAGTCTGGGTGGAGACAGAAAATAACAAAATAACTAGATACTTTAAGCAAGATGCAACACAATCCTGATCAGAATCCCAGCAGGCTTTGTTTTGGGGTAGAAACTGACAAGCCAGTTCTATGATTTATGTGGCAAAGGGCCTACGCTAGCCAAAACAACTTTGAAAAAGTACAACAAAGATGGAAGGCTCACCCAAGCTGATTTCAAGATTGAATTATAAAGCAACAAGACAGTGTGGTTTGAGTGAAAGGCTAGACATATGGGTGATGTGAGCAGGAGGAAATCTAACAGAGGGAACTAGATGCTTGTGAAAGCCTTGGAAGGGCTGGAGGAGTGGGGTGAAGGCTGGGACATCAGCAGCGTGGCCTCGAGCCCTGTACTCCAGAACCCACTTGCCAGGGGAGCGGCTGACCCAGGGGTGTCCTGGAGTGGCTGTGAGCAGGAGGCTGCTTCCACCACTGCAACTGCCTATTGATGCCTAGGAAGACGGAAAAGGGACTCTGGGAAGCTGCTGTAGAAATATTTCCTCTCCATGCTTTTCCTTGCCAATAGGGGAAAAGGGCTGGGGGGTAGGGTGGTGCACAAAGGAATGCCCTTCTCACCTCTGCCTTACAAATTGCGCTGAGATAACTCATTTCACATCCAGTGCACCAGCTGTAAAGGACTCAGGTTAAAGTAACTTTTAGCTTTCCATCCTCTGCTGTACAAGAAGGCACCTGGGGCACAAAGGAGAAGAAGCAACCAACCGGTGGTGCCCCCCGGTGCTCAGGGTTCTGAGGTGGGCACCCCCTAGAGCCTCATCTGAGCTGACTCAGGTGTGTGTGCAATCAGCAGTCATCCACGGAGGCCCATGAACAGCAGGGCTTCATGCTGGGTGCTGAGCTCCAAGGATGAGTATGATAAAATCCTATAAATATACTGGCTGCCATTCACTCAGGGCTCACTCTGCAACAGGTGCTGTGCCAAGAGTTTGCATCAATCCTCATGACACCCTGAGGAGAGAAGGACTGTTGTTTTCCCATGTTATAAATGGAGAAACTGAGGCTACAGCAGCTAAATGACTTATCCAAGGTCACAGAGCTAGTGAGTCTCTGGGTTGGGATTTGCACTCAGGTTATCTGTCGCTGAAGCTCATTCCTTTCTATTCTACTATGCTGTCTCCAAAATGTGCATCTGAAAGACTTTATAAAGGATGGAGAGAATGGAGAACACCTGTCCCAATACCCTTTGGCAGAGGTTCTGAGGGATGGAGGACAGAGGACATGGGAGCTGCCCTTTGTGTCCTGCTCCCCACTCGGGGGCACGTCTTCTCTGCCCTACACTGGGATGTCTTGAATCCTTCCTCAAACTACTCTTCAGGTCTGGTTGCCACACCATTGCTCGGGTGATATGGATTCAATTAACTTTTCAATATGACCGGTGAAGTTCAGATCTCTTTGATGGACAAAATCTTCTTCAAGAATCAATTGGGCTCTTCTCCTTTCAGAGATTATGGTTGGTTTGCAGGCTACCAATCCTGACCTTCTTCTTTAGAGACTGAGCATTCATCTTTATTCATGCTTTTCTCTTTATAATCTTCCTGCTAAATCTCTCCTGTCAATTCAGGTCCTACATTTTCCAGGGACCATGAGGAAGAGTGAAGAAGGCATGGGCTTTGGAGTCAGACTGTTGTGGTTTTTAAATTCTGACTCTGCTGTGGGACCTTGGGCAAATTGCTTAAACTCTCTGGGCCTTATTTTCCTCTGTAAATAGGAATAATACCATTGATTTCCTTGCAAGGTGGGTGGATGAGGTAATGTGCATTTCCCCTTTTCTTCAAGACCATTCACCACCCTCTTCTGGGAAGCTTTTCCCGGGGAATGTCAGCCCCCAGAGTCTTGCCCTGCAATGAACTGCAGCTGCCCCAACAGATTGCTCCACTCACTTCAGCCCTTGAGTTTATTATACTATTTATGCTGTTTGCTAATTGTTTCGAGTACATAAACCTCACCCTCTGCCTCCCAGCCATGGCACAGCCTCTGCCTTCTCTTTGTCCTTCTTTTCGTGGGTCCTCCTTTAGCACAGGTTAGTTGCCCAGGAAGTGCTCATTGACTGCTTACCTCGGTTGGATGCTGGGGAGCCTCTGCCCAGTCATCTGGAGTGCTGTGTCTTTATCTCTCCCAAACCCCCATTTCCTGAGAGTGACCATGCAAAACTCAACCTGGAAGCAACCAAGTAGAAAAAGGGTGCCCCAGGAGAGTTGCTTTCTAGAAATGGGACAGTAGTCTCTAAATGGAGTGGAAGCACATTAGCCCTTACTTCCCTCTTTTGCAAACACAATTAATTCTTTATTAAAAAAAGGGAAAAGGGAAAAACTTGCCAATTTTGCCCCATTTCTCAGCACCTTCTGCCCAGCTTCACGAAGGGGAGCCTCATTATGAAGACTTCATTAAGCTTGCAAAGAAGTGCAGCGAGAAGCACACAGAGCTAAACATGCCAAAATAAATGAACACGGTACATTCCTTATGCTTGGCCCCTTCAGGAATGGAGGCCCAGGAGACCTCGCAGACTATTAGTAGGCAACTTTATTAACTTCACTCAGGCCCATGGCAGGTAGCCCCAGGCAGCTCCTCGAGGCTCCTGGCCAGACTGCAGACCCCCAAGTTTGTTTCCTTCTCTGTTCTGGCTGCCCTCCTTGACCAGGAGTGGTGACTACAGCCCACTTGTTCTCTTCCCGGGGGGCCTGAGGTCAGAGGCTCTGTTCAGAATCATCATTTAACCAAGCATCTTCTCACTTCCCTGTGCATCTACGGCCAGAGAGAGCCCGATGAGGAGACGAGGCTGAGGGTGGGAGAAGAAGGGAAGCCCCTGCAGGGAGGGACCATTCTGCCCAATGGGGATGGACGCTGCCGCCATCCTTGGGAATAGGTGAACGGGATGTGTTACCCCTTTGACCATCGGGGAGCCCTTGGGGAAGATGCTTCCCCTCTGAGCCCCAGTATTCTCATCTGCCAAAGGGGGCTGACCACACCCACCTCACAGGGTGCACCTGGAACTACAGCCAGGCACACCTGGGCACTTGCGTGTCTGCGCCTCACCTGTCAGGAGAGCTGTTGGGGAGCTGCTCTGAGCAGGGGCACTGCAGGACGTTGGGGGGCTGGAGGCTGGATGCAGGGCTGCCAGCGCTGACCTTTCCCTGCAGCCCAGCCTGCCCTGAGCCTGTCCAAACCCTTTTCAGGCATCTTCTAGTTCCAGCTGGGGTTTCTCTTAGGGGATTGGAAGTTCCCAGAAATGTGTTCCTTGTTGCCCTGCATTGGACTTGCTCACATCCCTTAGGATCCTCCTCCTCTGCTGAAAGACTGCCCAGTGGAAAGGGGGCCTGAGGTCCCTGGAGATTCGAGCCTCTGACAACCTCCCCCTGTGCCTCTCTGGAGTCCTTGGGGTACAGCAGCCCAGGCTGCAAGGGGCCAAAGATAGCCTAGAGAAGGGCCCAGAACAGTCCCACCAGGATGTGCTGTGTAGGGAAGAGGTCTGGCTCGGGGCAAGGATGGGGGCCACAGTAGGCAGGGGAGGGGGAGCCAAGGGTGACCCCCACCCCCATTTGGCCAGATGGGTGCAGTTGCGGGTATTCCAGTAGAGGCAGCCTGGCAGAGTGGCTAAGAGGGCTCTAGCCTCCAACCGCCAGGGGTCAGGCCCTGGCTGCAACTCTTATTTGCTGGGAGACTTTGGGCAAGTCTCCAAGCCTCAACTGCTCTCCAAGCCTCAACTGCTGTTTTGGTAGAATGGGCGTAATGATGTCATAGTCACATGTGATAAAGTGCCTGATACTTGATAAATGTTACTATTCTTATTTCAGTTTATTCTAGTTTAGTTTTAGTGCTTGTTTTTAATCAGGAAGAGGAAACTAAGGTTCAAAGAGGTATCCTTGCTCCAGCTGGGGCAGGGGCCTGGGACAGTAGACATGGGTAAGAATCTTTCAAGGAGATGCAGATGGTAATGGGGAGATGGAAAAGTCATAAATGGTCATGCACAGGGTGACTATGAGTAACCCAAGTAGGAATGAAATGTGGGAATGAGAGGAGTGTATAATTCTGTCCTGTGGACAGGGGCTCGGTGATGACTTGGAAAAGTGGGGTGGCAGGTACGTTGCGCCCCACTGGGGCATGGCAGGGAACCAGGGTGTGGGGACCCAGGGCCCAGGCCCCCTCCCCTCCACAGTGAAAGTGAGTTATTGCATGTAGCTGCCTACTTGACCAGGACAGACTTTAAAGGTCAGCAGGCCTCCCCAGTGGGGGAAAGAATGTGTGAATGTTATCATAAACAAAGCGTTGAAACTCCCCTCCCCTGATCACTATTGATAACAGATCACCACACCCCTGTGCCACACCCAGTGGAATGCCTTTGTCCTAACTCTTATAAACCACATCTTGGCACCCCCTGCTCTTTGTGGAGCACTAACTTCCATCTTTCCCAGGTGGCTACCACTGTGGAACCATCTCTCCTGTCTGTAAGTCTCATTAAACTCATGTCTAACTCAGTGACTGGTATGTTCTTTGGTCTTGGGGCTGAGCTGGGTGGAACACCAGGCCTGTCTAACATCCCTTTCTGTAGGCTTTCCTTTGCATCCTGCTGCCATTTCACATAGTACCTCTGCCCAAAGAAGCCTCCAGATTAGCTGGAAAGAGCAACCCTTATCCAAGGAGGAAACAGTAAGGCAGGGAGAGTGCTGGGATATCGTGGGGGACAGTCCCTCTGGCCTCACCGAGGCACCTGGGTCTAGTCTCAGGGCTCAGGGACAAGTTCCATTCTGCTCGAGGTCTTGGTTCCCTCCTCTGACAAGTGAAGGGGTTGGGCTCCATCCCAGCCCCAATGTTCTGTGTTGCAAAAAAAGGGACCTTCTGGAAAAAAGCACCTAACCTAACAGCAGTAACAAGTGATAAGGAGGGAGAAGGTGATGGGATCACTCAACAGGGGTAAAAAGTGCGGGCCAGGGGTCCTTCGGAGGAACAGGGACACTGGGTGAGAGCATGGGGTCACTGCCCTGGCTCAGGTTCATGTCCACACTGTCCTTTGACCCTAGAGCCTGATTTGATGTGGACCCAGAGCGGGACAGGTGTGAGGCATGGCCTTTCACAGTCCCCACCTCTGGGGTCCATGCTGTGTATCCTTTCAGATCCTCCTGAGACTGTCAGCCTCAGCCCCTCCTTTTTCAGACGAGGCAGCCAGCTTCCAGAGACGTCGAAGGCCACCTAGCTGTGACAGGCAGGCCTGGACCAGACCAAGGTTGCTGATTAGTGACAACTTTGGGGCTACAGTCCAGGACCCCTGAGTCAAGAGCTCTTTTTGCTTTCTAGCACACTGGCTACCTTCAGTCACGTGACAGGGCTTTGCCACTCAGTAGGTTATGCCAAGAGATGTTTTAGCTCCTGTTCACCCCTTGGTAGGTGTCATCACATGCCATGTTAAGTGACCGGGAGCCATTACAGGGGGAGGCCAGGATCCAGGAAGGTGTGTGCTGGGGCATGAGGGACAATCAGGATGGGACTGAGGAAGGATTTCAGAGCAAGCAGTTGGGAGATGGGGGTGGTGGTGGTGGTGGTTAAAGCAAGAAGACCATTCAGGTGGGTCTAGATAAGGGGAGAAGGGGATTTGATGGTTTCTCTTTGGCCTCTGATTAACCCTATAAAAGCTTCACAGGATCACAAAACCATGGAGTGCCACACCAGGATGCTCCGAAATCAATTAGTTTAAGGACAGCAGAACCATGGCACACACTCCACCACTGCTCTTTGCACTCCTGGCAGGTGTGCCAGTTTGAATGTATTATGTCCCCCAAAATGCCATTATCTTTGATGCAGTATTGTGTGGGCAGATGTATTAGTGTTGATTAGATTGTAATTCTTTGGTTGAGTGTTTCCATGGAGACGCACCCATGCATGATAACTCTGATTAGATAATTTCCATGGAGGTGTGGCCCCACCCATTCAGCGTGGGCCTTGATTAGTTTACTAGAGCACTACATAAGCTCAGACAGAAGGAGCGAGCTTGCTACAGCCAAGAGGGACACTTTGAAGAACGCACAGGAGCTGAGAGAGGAGCTGCAGCTTACAGAGACATTTTGGAGAAGGCCTCTGAAAGCAGACTTTCACTCTGGAGAAGCTAAGAGAGGACAAACACCCCAAGAGCAACTGAGAGTGACATTTTTGAGGAACTGCAGCCTAGAGAGGAATGTCCTGGGAGAAAGCTGTTTTGAAACCAGAACTTGGGAGCAGATACCAGCCACGTGCCTTCCCAGCTAACGGAGGTTTTCTGGACACCCTTGGCCATCCTCCAGTGAGGGTACTCGATTGTTGATGCCTTATCTTGGACACTTTAAGGACTTCAGATTGTAACTTTGTAACCAAATGAATCTCCTTTATAAAAGCCTATCCATTTCTGGTGTTTTGCAAAAAGGCAGCATTAGCAAACCGGAATGGCAGGCATCACTAATTGATCACAGCACTCTCTCCCAGTGAGTGGTGCACTAGGTGGAATTAGGGACCCCAAGGGAAGAACTGTTCTTAATCTGCATTCTTGTGAGTGTGAACTCATTTGTAAATAGGGTCTCTTGAAGATGTTATTTTTAGTTAAGTTATGGCCCAACTGAATCAGGGTGAGCTTTAATCTATATTACTGGAGGCCTTATAAAGAGAAGAAACTGGAAGACATGATTCAGAGAAGGCCACACAGGAAGAAGGTGGACATCAGTGGAAACCAGAAGAGCAGTCACATGGAGAGAGATGCATGCTAAGGACCTCCAAGGATTGTGGCAAGCCAGCCCTAGAATGATATGGACTCCAGGAGAAAGCATGGCTTTGCAAATGCCTTGATTTCAGGCTCCAGGTCTCTGAAACTGTGAGCCAACAACCAGTCTGTGGTGTTTGTAATAGCAGTTCTGGCAGACTAAGGAGCTAGTATGCTGGATCCCTTTCAACGTAGTGCCCAAGCAGCCACCATCATTCAACTGGAGGGGCAAGCAGGGGACCTCACCCTCCATCGCTGACCCAATCCAATCCCTCTTACCTGTAGTTGGAGAAGCTGAGGGTCAGCGAAGATCTGCCAAAGCCTCTTGGTTGGTTGGTGGCAGACCAGGAATTAGAACCTCTGCTTTATGTACCAAACCCTCCCACATTATCCTCATCACCCTCAACACTAAGCTCAAAAAGATGCTCATCCTTTAGCTATCATCTGCCAGAGACCGTCGGCCTTGTATTTTTGCCCCTATTGTTGGTTCTTATTCTACCTAATGGACAGTTTATTTAACTGAAGCCCTCCCAAGCCGGTCTTATTAAGCCCAACTTTGGTGAATTCCATTTTGTGACTTTCTGCTATCAAGTCTGAGGGAACAGGAGGACCAAATGGTGTTTGCACAGATGATGGTGGGGTGGGGAGGGTGCATTTTCCAGGATTGCTTCCACAGATTGTATATCTGAAACCCCAAAAAGCCCTGAGGGGGGCACATTTCATAAACATGGGTTATGATGGTGATGATGACGATGGCAATGACGATGATGATGGTACCCCAAGAGCCACATGGCCTCCAGTGCAGCTGCATGCCCATGGGAGGAAATGGTTCCTTTGACTCATGTAAAATCGGGGGTCACTGATGCTTCTCCTCCATCCAGAATCATTACCTTTGAGAAGTGATCAGAGGCTCGCCAAACAGGGCACAGTCCTCAAATGGACTTGCCTAAACTGTGTGTGCCTGTGAAGCTGAGCGCCCCCACCAGGACTCCCGATTCCCTACCATTGGCACATCCCCAGGGGTGCAAATTGCATCTGTAAAACCACAGCAGAGGGTTCTTTTCTTTAAGCTGCTCCCAGCACCCACCAGATCAGCCTGGTTCAGCCTGTATCAGCAGCCTCTTATCTAGCGCTAGGAGCTCCTTTGGGACAGGTCACTTTTTTGCAGTAACAACCCCACATATTGCCTTAGAGCTTTGTGATTTTCCATAGCCATAGCTGATCCTGTCTTGAAACAGTCCTCATGTGCAGCCCGTGTCACAGGTGGGAAAACTGTCTCAGAGAAGTGTCTGCTCAGAGGTCTGTCTGCTGCCACTCAGCAGGTTGGGGTCAGGCCCGGGACGGGGAGCCAAGTCTCCTGCCTGCTGGGATGATGTGCGTCCCCCACACAAGGCCATGTCTGTCACCAGACCTTGGTAGATACAGCCCACGGTGTATAGTTGTTCCTGTACAGCTTGCTACTTGACAGGACCATCTTTCTGGATGGCTGTAGAATTACCATGGCAGTCAATGTTACTTGTTCAATCTGAAGTTTGTTCCTTAAGATGCTTATTTCGGTGGTGATGGCTGTTGGTGATGCTAGGCTTGCTTGCACCCCAAGAACAATTGCAGGGAGAAGCGTGCATGAAGCCATAGTGTAGTCTTCTAATTGTGTGGTAGTTCCTTGGATAGCTACACACCCCCACCCAAAGTGTATGTAACAACATATTATGAGGACATGAGTTTTCAAAAGTCATTTTCACATCCCTGTGTCTCAAGGCAGGCTTCTCCCAAGCTGTTCAACACAGAAGTGTCTCTTTCATTCATTTTCCCTTAAAGAGTGTCAAAGAAGGAAGAGTCCCTAATGTCTGCAGGTCACCTACTTGAGTATTTTAGGTTCAACCTTCATAGTCAGGAAATTGATCCTGGCATTTAACATAAATCCTTCTTCCTGTCTATTTCCTAACATACCAGAACTCAGTGGCGTGAAAGAACAGCTGCTTGCCATTCTCTCTCTGCTCTACCTGCTGCCCACACATGAAATGGTCACAGCATCATCCTTTATCCTTTTCTTCAAGTTCACGAGTAAAAATTCACTTCTGGGTTTACCTTTCTTTACAGGTCTGGTTTGCAAGCTTATTCTAAGTCCTTTCTGTTTTCCCCACATTATTCTTGAATTGTGATCATTCAAAGCAGTTCTGGTTATAGTGGATCTATTTTATCCCAGGTCATGTACTCTATAGACTTCTGTCCCCACTCCTATGAAACTCCTTCCCATAAAAGCAATCACACATGTCAACAACGCAGCCCAACATAAATGACTTATGTACTCATGGTCCACTACAAACCTCTGCTTTAATTGTTTTGCCCTTAGTGTGTGTATTTTATCATTCTATTATTCCTTTATACTGAGTCTGAGTCATTTTTTTTTCTTTTTAAGAATGCTGCTTAATGTATTTCCTTGTTCAATCTAATCTTGTAATATAGCCAATGATGTTAACTGTTTTAGATTTTCCTCCCATATTTTCTCCTTATACTTATAGATACTTACATGCACTTACCACATTCTTGTGGTTTCAAAACTGAAAAATAAAAATTGGAAATAAAAATGTTAAACATTGGGTCTCTACCCAAGAGAGCTAAGCTCTTGTTATTAAAGATTTTTTGGTAGTAAAAGATGTTCACACATGAAATTTTGAGAGCATGATTTAAGGCAGAATATATCCAGGGGTGGACTGTGTGGTAATAATGATAATGATTATGGTGCATATCGGTTGAGGTCAACTGTCTATTGAGCAAGTTCTAAACCCATTATGTAAATCATTAGATACAAGTCATCAATGCAATAAAAATTCCAAGAAAGGATGGATTGGTGAGGGGCAGGGAAGTCAGAACAAGGTTCTGGATGAAGCAGGATTTGAGTTGGAACTAGAAGGTTGGGTAGATGTGGGAAACCAGGACTAGGGACATAGCCCAGGTTTCCTGGCTCCTCATCATCAGTTTTTCTTCACATGGTGCTGCTGAGTCTGTAAGGCTAACATTTTCAGAGACAAGGAAAAAAAATTTTTAGGTCAAGAAGTCTTTTTCCTATCACAGTGGCATGTTATTTAACAGATGACCCATGTCTTCATTAGGAGCCATTAGCATAGGATGAATTATGGGCAAGGGATGATTGAAGAGGAATGGGACCAGATTTTGCAAAATGATTTGCCACTGACAAGTGGCAAGTGGTTGTAGTTAAATGCCTGTTCTCTCAAGACTCCACATACCTGGTTCTATATACATCCACGCATGTGCTCCCATCCAGGCGAAGAGCAAGAGTGTCTATATTTTTATTGCAAATTTGAAAATGATACATGAAGGAATCAAATGACAAGCCTCCAGATTCAGCTTCTGGCTCTGGGAGCAGAATTGGAGCAAAAATCCTCAAACTAATTCAATGGGAAAATGAGGACTTGCGTTGAGTTGGCACCATTCCCCGATTCCCTCACCTTCTCAAAGGCAGAGACGTTCAGACACATTTCCTTCTGCCACTCAGACACGTTCTGCCAGAGCAAGTGCTTCCAAGCAATAACCTCATTCTAAAATGTATTATATTCAAGTCCCATTTCCATGCGAAGTGCTGGAAGTGGGGTGAGGGGTGTGCGATCCCAAAGATGAAGAAGTGATGACCCTCCTCCAGTGTATTGCAGGCCAGTGAGGGAGTCGGGCATGAAAATAAGTAACAAGTTGTGTGGCAGGAGATGTGCAGATCAGGCCTCTTTTTCTGATAATGTTCTCTCCATCCCCTCCCCACAGCCGAAGGCAAAGTCTTCTCTGCACAATTCCTGTGCAATATTATTACCTCTCCCTGGCATTACTGTCATTATTATTTACAGTGCATACATAATATCCTTTCTTGGACTGTAAGCTTCTAGAGGGCAGGTCTGTTTCTGTGACCATTTTGTTATTTCCCGTAATGCCTGGCACAATAGTTACAGCATATCTGTTGAAGGAGTGAGAATGAAAGAATGATGGTAGAATGATAGGGTTGTAGGTGACAACAGGGGGAAGTTTTAATTAACTAATTGATTTAAGAGATGCTAATTGAGCACCAAGTGTGTCCTAGGCACTCTCCCATGTGCTGGGGATATGGGAGTGACCAAGACAAAGAACTTACCCTCCGGGAGCTTCCATCAGGGTGGGAAAATCAAATCCTTCTTGAAGATCTGAGCAGGTGTCACTTAAGAGCTGGCCATGAACTTGACCTTGGACAATGGAAGGAATTTGGGTGGGTGGAAAAGAATGGGGAGGTGCAGCAAAGGTGTGAAGCAAAATGTGTGCATTTATAGCACGTGAAAGTGTGAAATGTGCTATTACACCTGATTTGTTGTCACTACAGATTTATTGCATACCTTTGAATATATCTTGCTATATGAAGGCATTTGTGGGATCTAGTTCCATTTATCCCCCAAATCTAGAGGGAGGTGGAGAAAGAAGACAACTGATGTTTATTGAGCATCTAATACGTGCTAGCCTTTGGGCTGGGTGTTTAGCAAGTGGCCCTGCAAGTTGATGATTTTCACCTGTTTTGCAGGGAAGGCAACTGTTGCTCAGATAGGGAGAGTAACTTGCTCAAGGTCATGTAGAAGGATTGAATGCAGCTCTATCTGACTCCCAACTCCATACTTTAGACCCTTTCCCAGGAAACCAAAGATTCAAGCAAAGAGGCAGGCAAATCAACCGACACTCTTTGCTAGTGAATCTCTTGGAGGTTTGGCATTTCAATTCTGGCCATGCTATCCTGACTTTTACTCATGGCTGGAAGTAGGCTGATTCAGCCCAGGTCCGTGGCTGGGAGTGGTGGTTAGTGCCAGCGAGCTCCATGGGAACTCTTCCTTGCCTGATGAGAGTCCCTTACCTGATGACGGCTGCAGGAGAAACAAGGTGGGAGAGTATGATTAGAAGAAACAGGACATAAGCCAGCAGGCCCACCACAAAGTCAAGGAGAGAGTGGGGAAGAGTTGGGTGCAAGTTTTCTTAAAACTTTTGGATGAAATATTGGGGCTTTGGGTTTCCTAAAGGCTAAACCCTACAGGACCCTTCCCTTCTTCCTACAACCCTTGATTTGCCCTGGTTTCTTATTTGCTTTCCAGAAGCCACCATCCAATCCATCTCTTGAATTTTGTCATCCTCTAGAGTGGCTGAAGAGTTGGGCACTGTTTCTCTAACTTCCTGGTTTCTGCCTCGTTTTCCAATAGAAGCTTTACTCTGTATGGGGAGATGGCTGGCTGGCCTCCAGTTGTACCATTTTTTCCCCATCCCCATTGTAGCTGGGTTGAGCCAAGTGACTAAGTTGTCCCCATTGGAATGTGAGCAGAAGTGACATGGCCATCTCTGCCTGGCCCAGCAAACCTCTCATGCTCTTGTTCCTTTCCCATGGACTGGAATGGTGAAGGCTAGGGCAGCCTTGGAATGCACATGTCAAAGATGGCAAAGCCTCTGTCATCCTGGATCCCTGAATGACCCTGTGCAGTGAAGCTGCCCAATGGGGAGCACAGCACTGGAGTGTTACATGAGTGAGACATAAACTTCTGTTGTGTTTGAGCCATTACACGTATGTCTAGTGTTTGCTTGTTATAGCTGTTTAGCCTCTTCCAACTGATAGAAGCAAGAAAAAACTCAGGGAAACCCTTACTGCCATGTTATAAGCATGGGGCCCTTGGTCCCAAGAGGCAGACTTCTGACTCTCAGGAGCTTTCCTCTTGTTCTTTCCTGGGAAACAGTTCTGTTCAGACTTCACTCCCCTGCATCCCAGGTCAGGTTGTCAAGCCTGAATCCTCCATAATTTTAAAAGCCTCTTCAATGGAAATATTCTAGGTCTCAATTTTCTTAGCAGTAAAATGGAAATAATGATTCCCATGTTCTGTTTATGCTACAAGAGTTCAAGTAAGGATCAACTTAGAGGAAATATGTAATAGTAATAACTGATGCATAAAATGCTTTATAGTTTAGCATGATTCCATCTTTTATTGTGTGTGCGTGAAGTCGTTTACTTCGTTATTTGGAGCTCAGGTGCACAGAATCGGGTTGAGCAATTCATGGCAATTCGTGGCGAACTCATTTCCTCCACACAGAGTCCTTCTCATTTTATTTGTTGCATTTTATTGGTATTTCCTATTTTTTCTCATCCATCAGTGGCCCCAGGGAGCTCTTCCATTAGAAGCAATCTTTCTTCCCCCACGCAAGGACTCAACTGCTCTCTGTTTCCTCATGGGATTCCCACAGATTCTGTGATGGATTTTGGGATTCACCAGCCTCCATCTCTCTTCTTGCAGCTGAAGCCAGTTCAGCATGTGGTCCAACAGAGTGGACATATTTATCAGTACTGTACTCCCTCCTCCATTCCTCAGATCCCAATAAATGAGGAAATTAGA